>WNGS01102314.1:0-24544 GCA_020271785.1 Procambarus virginalis
GCTCCCATACCAGGAACGGTTGAGGGCCACAGGATTAACACAGCAAGCCAGACGGGGCATGGTGGCTCCCCTACCAGGAACGGTTGAGGGCCCCAGGACAAACACAGCATGGCGGCTCCCATACCAGGAACGGTTGAGGGCCCCAGGACTAACACAGCAAGCCAGACGGGGCATGGTGGCTCCCATACCAGGAACGGTTGAGGGCCCCAGGACTAACACAGCAAGCCAGACGGGGCATGGTGGCTCCCATACCAGGAACGGTTGAGGGCCACAGGATTAACACAGCAAGCCAGACGGGGCATGGTGGCTCCCATACCAGGAACGGTTGAGGGCCCCAGGACTAACACAGCATGGCGGCTCCCATACCAGGAACGGTGAGGGCCCCAGGCCTAACACCGCATGGTGGCTCCCATACCAGGAACGGTTGAGGGCCCCAGGACTAACACAGCAAGCCAGACGGGGCATGGTGGCACCCATACCAGGAACGGTTGAGGGCCACAGGACTAACACAGCAAGCCAGATGGGGCATGGTGGCTCTCATACCAGGAACGGTTGAGGGCCACAGGACTAACACAGCATGGTGGCTCCCATACCAGGAACGGTTGAGGGCCACGGACTAACACAGCATGGCGGCTCCCATACCAGGAACGGTTGAGGGCCCCAGGACTAACACAGCATGGTGGCTCCCATACCAGGAACGGTTGAGGGCCACAGGACTAACACAGCATGGTGGCTCCCATACCAGGAACGGTTGAGGGCCCCAGGACTAACACAGCAAGCCAGACGGGGCATGGTGGCTCCCATACCAGGAACGGTTGAGGGCCCCAGGACTAACACAGCATGGTGGCTCCCATACCAGGAACGGTTGAGGGCCCCAGGACTAACACAGCAAGCCAGACGGGGTATTGTGGCTCCCATACCAGGAACGGTTGACGGCCCCAGGACTAACACAGCAAGCCAGACGGGGCATGGTGGCTCCCATACCAGGAACGGTTGAGGGCCACAGGATTAACACAGCAAGCCAGACGGGGCATGGTGGCTCCCCTACCAGGAACGGTTGAGGGCCCCAGGACTAACACAGCATGGCGGCTCCCATACCAGGAACGGTTGAGGGCCCCAGGACTAACACCGCATGGTGGCTCCCATACCAGGAACGGTTGAGGGCCCCAGGACTAACACAGCAAGCCAGACGGGGCATGGTGGCTCCCATACCAGGAACGGTTGAGGGCCACAGGACTAACACAGCAAGCCAGACGGGGCATGGTGGCTCCATACCAGGAACGGTTGAGGGCCACAGGACTAACACAGCATGGTTGCTCCCATACCAGGAACGGTTGAGGGCCACAGGACTAACACAGCATGGTGGCTCCCATACCAGGAACGGTTGAGGGCCCAGGACTAACACAGCAAGCCAGACGGGGCATGGTGGCTCCCAATCCAGGAACGGTTGAGGGCCCCAGGACTAACACAGCAAGCCAGACGAGCATGGCGGCTCCCATACCAGGAACGGTTGAGGGCCACAGGACTAACACAGCATGGTGGCTCCCATACCAGGAACGGTTGAGGGCCCAGGACTAACACAGCAAGCCAGACGGGGCATGGTGGCTCCCATACCAGGAACGGTTGAGGGCCCCAGGACTAACACAGCAAGCCAGACGGGGCATGGTGGCTCCCATACCAGGAACGGTTGAGGGCCCAGGACTAACACAGCAAGCCAGACGGGGCATGGTGGCTCCCATACCAGGAACGGTTGAGGGCCCCAGGACTAACACAGCAAGCCAGACGGGGCATGGTGGCTCCCATACCAGGAACGGTTGAGGGCCCAGGACTAACACAGCATGGTGGCTCCCATACCAGGAACGGTTGAGGGCCCCAGGACTAACACAGCAAGCCAGACGGGGCATGGTGGCTCCCATACCAGGAACGGTTGAGGGCCCCAGGACTAACACAGCATGGTGGCTCCCATACCAGGAACGGTTGAGGGCCCCAGGACTAACACAGCAAGCCAGACGGGGTCATTTTGGCTCCCATACCAGGAACGGTTGAGGGCCCCAGGACTAACACAGCAAGCCAGACGGGGCATGGTGGCTCCCATACCAGGAACGGTTGAGGGCCCAGGATTAACACAGCAAGCCAGACGGGGCATGGTGGCTCCCATACCAGGAACGGTTGAGGGCCCCAGGACTAACACAGCATGGCGGCTCCCATACCAGGAACGGTTGAGGGCCCCAGGACTAACACCGCATGGTGGCTCCCATACCAGGAACGGTTGAGGGCCCCAGGACTAACACAGCAAGCCAGACGGGGCATGGTGGCTCCCATACCAGGAACGGTTGAGGGCCACAGGACTAACACAGCAAGCCAGATGGGGCATGGTGGCTCCCATACCAGGAACGGTTGAGGGCCACAGGACTAACACAGCATGGTGGCTCCCATACCAGGAACGGTTGAGGGCCACAGGACTAAACAGCATGGTGGCTCCCATACCAGGAACGGTTGAGGGCCACAGGACTAACACAGCATGGTGGCTCCCATACCAGGAACGGTTGAGGGCCCCAGGACTAACACAGCAAGCCAGACGGGGCATGGTGGCTCCCATACCAGGAACGGTTGAGGGCCCAGGACTAACACAGCATGGTGGCTCCCATACCAGGAACGGTTGAGGGCCCCAGGACTAACACAGCAAGCCAGACGGGGCATGGTGGCTCCCATACCAGGAACGGTTGAGGGCCCCAGGACTAACACAGCAAGCCAGACGGGGCATGCTGGCTCCCATACCAGGAACGGTTGAGGGCCCCAGACTAACACAGCAAGCCAGACGGGGCATGGCGGCTCCCATACCAGGAACGGTTGAGGGCCCAGGACTAACACAGCAAGCCAGACGGGGCATGGTGGCTCCCATACCAGGAACGGTTGAGGGCCACAGGATAACACAGCAAGCCAGACGGGGCATGGTGGCTCCCTACCAGGAACGGTTGAGGGCCCCAGGACAACACAGCATGGCGGCTCCCATACCAGGAACGGTTGAGGGCCCCAGGACTAACACAGCAAGCCAGACGGGGCATGGTGGCTCCCATACCAGGAACGGTTGAGGGCCCAGGACTAACACAGCAAGCCAGACGGGGCATGGTGGCTCCCATACCAGGAACGGTTGAGGGCCACAGGACTAACACAGCAAGCCAGACGGGGCATGGTGGCTCCCATACCAGGAACGGTTGAGGGCCCCAGGACTAACACAGCATGGCGGCTCCCATACCAGGAACGGTTGAGGGCCCCAGGACTAACACCGCATGGTGGCTCCCATACCAGGAACGGTTGAGGGCCCCAGGACTAACACAGCAAGCCAGACGGGCATGGTGGCACCCATACCAGGAACGGTTGAGGGCCACAGGACTAACACAGCAAGCCAGACGGGGCATGGTGGCTCCCATACCAGGAACGGTTGAGGGCCACAGGACTAACACAGCATGGTGGCTCCCATACCAGGAACGGTTGAGGGCCACAGGACTAACACAGCATGGCGGCTCCCATACCAGGAACGGTTGAGGGCCCCAGGACTAACACAGCATGGTGGCTCCCATACCAGGAACGGTTGAGGGCCACAGGACTAACACAGCATGGTGGCTCCCATACCAGGAACGGTTGAGGGCCCCAGGACTAACACAGCAAGCCAGACGGGCATGGTGGCTCCCATACCAGGAACGGTTGAGGGCCCCAGGACTAACACAGCATGGTGGCTCCCATACCAGGAACGGTTGAGGGCCCCAGGACTAACACAGCAAGCCAGACGGGGTATTTTGGCTCCCATACCAGGAACGGTTGAGGGCCCAGGACTAACACAGCAAGCCAGACGGGGCATGGTGGCTCCCATACCAGGAACGGTTGAGGGCCACAGGATTAACACAGCAAGCCAGACGGGGCATGGTGGCTCCCCTACCAGGAACGGTTGAGGGCCCCAGGACTAACACAGCATGGCGGCTCCCATACCAGGAACGGTTGAGGGCCCCAGGACTAACACCGCATGGTGGCTCCCATACCAGGAACGGTTGAGGGCCCCAGGACTAACACAGCAAGCCAGACGGGGCATGGTGGCTCCCATACCAGGAACGGTTGAGGGCCACAGGACTAACACAGCAAGCCAGATTGGGCATGGTGGCTCTCATACCAGGAACGGTTGAGGGCCACAGGACTAACACAGCATGGTGGCTCCCATACCAGGAACGGTTGAGGGCCACAGGACTAACACAGCATGGTGGCTCCCATACCAGGAACGGTTGAGGGCCCAGGACTAACACAGCAAGCCAGACGGGGCATGGTGGCTCCCAATCCAGGAACGGTTGAGGGCCACAGGACTAACACAGCAAGCCAGACGGAGCATGGCGGCTCCCATACCAGGAACGGTTGAGGGCCACAGGACTAACACAGCATGGTGGCTCCCATACCAGGAACGGTTGAGGGCCCCAGGACTAACACAGCAAGCCAGACGGGGCATGGTGGCTCCCATACCAGGAACGGTTGAGGGCCCCAGGACTAACACAGCAAGCCAGACGGGGCATGGTGGCTCCCATACCAGGAACGGTTGAGGGCCACAGGACTAACACAGCAAGCCAGACGGGGCATGGTGGCTCCCATACCAGGAACGGTTGAGGGCCCCAGGACTAACACAGCAAGCCAGACGCGGCATGGTGGCTCCCATACCAGGAACGGTTGAGGGCCCCAGGACTAACACAACAAGCCAGACGGGGCATGGTGGCTCCCATACCAGGAACGGTTGAGGGCCCCAGGACTAACACAGCATGGTGGCTCCCATACCAGGAACGGTTGAGGGCCCCAGGACTAACACAGCAAGCCAGACGGGGCATGGTGGCTCCCATACCAGGAACGGTTGAGGGCCCCAGGACTAACACAGCATGGTGGCTCCCATACCAGGAACGGTTGAGGGCCCCAGGACTAACACAGCAAGCCAGACGGGGTATTTTGGCTCCCATACCAGGAACGGTTGAGGGCCCCAGGACTAACACAGCAAGCCAGACGGGGCATGGTGGCTCCCATACCAGGAACGGTTGAGGGCCACAGGATTAACACAGCAAGCCAGACGGGGCATGGTGGCTCCCATACCAGGAACGGTTGAGGGCCCCAGGACTAACACAGCATGGCGGCTCCCATACCAGGAACGGTTGAGGGCCCCAGGACTAACACCGCATGGTGGCTCCCATACCAGGAACGGTTGAGGGCCCCAGGACTAACACAGCAAGCCAGACGGGGCATGGTGGCTCCCATACCAGGAACGGTTGAGGGCCACAGGACTAACACAGCAAGCCAGATGGGGCATGGTGGCTCTCATACCAGGAACGGTTGAGGGCCACAGGACTAACACAGCATGGTGGCTCCCATACCAGGAACGGTTGAGGGCCACAGGACTAACACAGCATGGTGGCTCCCATACCAGGAACGGTTGAGGGCCACAGGACTAACACAGCATGGTGGCTCCCATACCAGGAACGGTTGAGGGCCCCAGGACTAACACAGCAAGCCAGACGGGGCATGGTGGCTCCCATACCAGGAACGGTTGAGGGCCCCAGGACTAACACAGCATGGTGGCTCCCATACCAGGAACGGTTGAGGGCCCCAGGACTAACACAGCAAGCCAGACGGGGCATGGTGGCTCCCATACCAGGAACGGTTGAGGGCCCCAGGACTAACACAGCAAGCCAGACGGGGCATGGTGGCTCCCATACCAGGAACGGTTGAGGGCCCCAGGACTAACACAGCAAGCCAGACGGGGCATGGTGGCTCCCATACCAGGAACGGTTGAGGGCCCCAGGACTAACACAGCAAGCCAGACGGGGCATGGTGGCTCCCATACCAGGAACGGTTGAGGGCCCCAGGACTAACACAGCAAGCCAGACGGGGCATGGTGGCTCCCATACCAGGAACGGTTGAGGGCCACAGGACTAACACAGCAAGCCAGACGGGGCATGGTGGCTCCCATACCAGGAACGGTTGAGGGCCACAGGACTAACACAGCATGGTGGCTCCCATACCAGGAACGGTTGAGGGCCCCAGGACTAACACAGCAAGCCAGACGGGGCATGGTGGCTCCCATACCAGGAACGGTTGAGGGCCCCAGGACTAACACAGCAAGCCAGACGGGGCATGGTGGCTCCCATACCAGGAACGGTTGAGGGCCACAGGACTAACACAGCAAGCCAGACGGGGCATGGTGGCTCCCATACCAGGAACGGTTGAGGGCCACAGGACTAACACAGCAAGCCAGACGGGGCATGGTGGCTCCCATACCAGGAACGGTTGAGGGCCCCAGGACTAACACAGCAAGCCAGACGGGGCATGGTGGCTCCCATACCAGGAACGGTTGAGGGCCCCAGGACTAACACAAAGCCAGACGGGGCATGGTGGCTCCCATACCAGGAACGGTTGAGGGCCCCAGGACTAACACAGCATGGTGGCTCCCATACCAGGAACGGTTGAGGGCCCCAGGACTAACACAGCAAGCCAGACGGGGCATGGTGGCTCCCATACCAGGAACGGTTGAGGGCCCCAGGACTAACACAGCATGGTGGCTCCCATACCAGGAACGGTTGAGGGCCCCAGGACTAACACAGCAAGCCAGACGGGGTATTTGGCTCCCATACCAGGAACGGTTGAGGGCCCCAGGACTAACACAGCAAGCCAGACGGGGCATGGTGGCTCCCATACCAGGAACGGTTGAGGGCCACAGGATTAACACAGCAAGCCAGACGGGGCATGGTGGCTCCCATACCAGGAACGGTTGAGGGCCCCAGGACTAACACAGCATGGCGGCTCCCATACCAGGAACGGTTGAGGGCCCCAGGACTAACACCGCATGGTGGCTCCCATACCAGGAACGGTTGAGGGCCCCAGGACTAACACAGCAAGCCAGACGGGGCATGGTGGCTCCCATACCAGGAACGGTTGAGGGCCACAGGACTAACACAGCAAGCCAGATGGGGCATGGTGGCTCTCATACCAGGAACGGTTGAGGGCCACAGGACTAACACAGCATGGTGGCTCCCATACCAGGAACGGTTGAGGGCCACAGGACTAACACAGCATGGTGGCTCCCATACCAGGAACGGTTGAGGGCCACAGGACTAACACAGCATGGTGGCTCCCATACCAGGAACGGTTGAGGGCCCCAGGACTAACACAGCAAGCCAGACGGGGCATGGTGGCTCCCATACCAGGAACGGTTGAGGGCCCCAGGACTAACACAGCATGGTGGCTCCCATACCAGGAACGGTTGAGGGCCCCAGGACTAACACAGCAAGCCAGACGGGGCATGGTGGCTCCCATACCAGGAACGGTTGAGGGCCCCAGGACTAACACAGCAAGCCAGACGGGGCATGGTGGCTCCCATACCAGGAACGGTTGAGGGCCCCAGGACTAACACAGCAAGCCAGACGGGGCATGGTGGCTCCCATACCAGGAACGGTTGAGGGCCCCAGGACTAACACAGCAAGCCAGACGGGGCATGGTGGCTCCCATACCAGGAACGGTTGAGGGCCCCAGGACTAACACAGCAAGCCAGACGGGGCATGGTGGCTCCCATACCAGGAACGGTTGAGGGCCACAGGACTAACACAGCAAGCCAGACGGGGCATGGTGGCTCCCATACCAGGAACGGTTGAGGGCCACAGGACTAACACAGCATGGTGGCTCCCATACCAGGAACGGTTGAGGGCCCCAGGACTAACACAGCAAGCCAGACGGGGCATGGTGGCTCCCATACCAGGAACGGTTGAGGGCCCCAGGACTAACACAGCAAGCCAGACGGGGCATGGTGGCTCCCATACCAGGAACGGTTGAGGGCCACAGGACTAACACAGCAAGCCAGACGGGGCATGGTGGCTCCCATACCAGGAACGGTTGAGGGCCCCAGGACTAACACAGCAAGCCAGACGGGGCATGGTGGCTCCCATACCAGGAACGGTTGAGGGCCCCAGGACTAACACAGCAAGCCAGACGGGGCATGGTGGCTCCCATACCAGGAACGGTTGAGGGCCCCAGGACTAACACAGCATGGTGGCTCCCATACCAGGAACGGTTGAGGGCCCCAGGACTAACACAGCAAGCCAGACGGGGCATGGTGGCTCCCATACCAGGAACGGTTGAGGGCCCCAGGACTAACACAGCATGGTGGCTCCCATACCAGGAACGGTTGAGGGCCCCAGGACTAACACAGCAAGCCAGACGGGGCATGGTGGCTCCCATACCAGGAACGGTTGAGGGCCCAGGACTAACACAGCAAGCCAGACGGGGCATGGTGGCTCCCATACCAGGAACGGTTGAGGGCCCCAGGACTAACACAGCATGGTGGCTCCCATACCAGGAACGGTTGAGGGCCCCAGGACTAACACAGCAAGCCAGACGGGGCATGGTGGCTCCCATACCAGGAACGGTTGAGGGCCCCAGGACTAACACAGCAAGCCAGACGGGGCATGGTGGCTCCCATACCAGGAACGGTTGAGGGCCCCAGGACTAACACAGCAAGCCAGACGGGGCATGGTGGCTCCCATACCAGGAACGGTTGAGGGCCCCAGGACTAACACAGCAAGCCAGACGGGGCATGGTGGCTCCCATACCAGGAACGGTTGAGGGCCCCAGGACTAACACAGCATGGCGGCTCCCATACCAGGAACGGTTGAGGGCCCCAGGACTAACACCGCATGGTGGCTCCCATACCAGGAACGGTTGAGGGCCCCAGGACTAACACAGCAAGCCAGACGGGGCATGGTGGCTCCCATACCAGGAACGGTTGAGGGCCACAGGACTAACACAGCAAGCCAGATGGGGCATGGTGGCTCTCATACCAGGAACGGTTGAGGGCCACAGGACTAACACAGCATGGTGGCTCCCATACCAGGAACGGTTGAGGGCCACAGGACTAACACAGCATGGTGGCTCCCATACCAGGAACGGTTGAGGGCCACAGGACTAACACAGCATGGTGGCTCCCATACCAGGAACGGTTGAGGGCCCCAGGACTAACACAGCAAGCCAGACGGGGCATGGTGGCTCCCATACCAGGAACGGTTGAGGGCCCCAGGACTAACACAGCATGGTGGCTCCCATACCAGGAACGGTTGAGGGCCCCAGGACTAACACAGCAAGCCAGACGGGGCATGGTGGCTCCCATACCAGGAACGGTTGAGGGCCCCAGGACTAACACAGCAAGCCAGACGGGGCATGGTGGCTCCCATACCAGGAACGGTTGAGGGCCACAGGACTAACACAGCAAGCCAGACGGGGCATGGTGGCTCCCATACCAGGAACGGTTGAGGGCCCCAGGACTAACACAGCAAGCCAGACGGGGCATGGTGGCTCCCATACCAGGAACGGTTGAGGGCCACAGGACTAACACAGCAAGCCAGACGGGGCATGGTGGCTCCCATACCAGGAACGGTTGAGGGCCCCAGGACTAACACAGCATGGCGGCTCCCATACCAGGAACGGTTGAGGGCCCCAGGACTAACACCGCATGGTGGCTCCCATACCAGGAACGGTTGAGGGCCCCAGGACTAACACCGCATGGTGGCTCCCATACCAGGAACGGTTGAGGGCCACAGGACTAACACAGCAAGCCAGACGGGGCATGGTGGCTCCCATACCAGGAACGGTTGAGGGCCACAGGACTAACACAGCATGGTGGCTCCCATACCAGGAACGGTTGAGGGCCACAGGACTAACACAGCATGGTGGCTCCCATACCAGGAACGGTTGAGGGCCCCAGGACTAACACAGCAAGCCAGACGGGGCATGGTGGCTCCCATACCAGGAACGGTTGAGGGCCCCAGGACTAACACAGCAAGCCAGACGGGGCATGGCGGCTCCCATACCAGGAACGGTTGAGGGCCACAGGACTAACACAGCATGGTGGCTCCCATACCAGGAACGGTTGAGGGCCCCAGGACTAACACAGCAAGCCAGACGGGGCATGGTGGCTCCCATACCAGGAACGGTTGAGGGCCCCAGGACTAACACAGCAAGCCAGACGGGGCATGGTGGCTCCCATACCAGGAACGGTTGAGGGCCCAGGACTAACACAGCAAGCCAGACGGGGCATGGTGGCTCCCATACCAGGAACGGTTGAGGGCCCCAGGACTAACACAGCAAGCCAGACGGGGCATGGTGGCTCCCATACCAGGAACGGTTGAGGGCCCCAGGACTAACACAACAAGCCAGACGGGGCATGGTGGCTCCCATACCAGGAACGGTTGAGGGCCCCAGGACTAACACAGCATGGTGGCTCCCATACCAGGAACGGTTGAGGGCCCCAGGACTAACACAGCATGGTGGCTCCCATACCAGGAACGGTTGAGGGCCCCAGGACTAACACAGCAAGCCAGACGGGCATGGTGGCTCCCATACCAGGAACGGTTGAGGGCCCCAGGACTAACACAGCATGGTGGCTCCCATACCAGGAACGGTTGAGGGCCCAGGACTAACACAGCAAGCCAGACGGGGTATTTGGCTCCCATACCAGGAACGGTTGAGGGCCCCAGGACTAACACAGCAAGCCAGACGGGGCATGGTGGCTCCCATACCAGGAACGGTTGAGGGCCACAGGACTAACACAGCAAGCCAGACGGGGCATGGTGGCTCCCATACCAGGAACGGTTGAGGGCCCCAGGACTAACACAGCATGGCGGCTCCCATACCAGGAACGGTTGAGGGCCCCAGGACTAACACCGCATGGTGGCTCCCATACCAGGAACGGTTGAGGGCCCCAGGACTAACACAGCAAGCCAGACGGGGCATGGTGGCTCCCATACCAGGAACGGTTGAGGGCCACAGGACTAACACAGCAAGCCAGACGGGGCATGGTGGCTCCCATACCAGGAACGGTTGAGGGCCACAGGACTAACACAGCATGGTGGCTCCCATACCAGGAACGGTTGAGGGCCACAGGACTAACACAGCATGGTGGCTCCCATACCAGGAACGGTTGAGGGCCACAGGACTAACACAGCATGGTGGCTCCCATACCAGGAACGGTTGAGGGCCCCAGGACTAACACAGCAAGCCAGACGGGGCATGGTGGCTCCCATACCAGGAACGGTTGAGGGCCCCAGGACTAACACAGCATGGTGGCTCCCATACCAGGAACGGTTGAGGGCCCCAGGACTAACACAGCAAGCCAGACGGGGTTTTGGCTCCCATACCAGGAACGGTTGAGGGCCCCAGGACTAACACAGCAAGCCAGACGGGGCATGGTGGCTCCCATACCAGGAACGGTTGAGGGCCCAGGACTAACACAGCAAGCCAGACGGGGCATGGTGGCTCCCATACCAGGAACGGTTGAGGGCCCCAGGACTAACACAGCATGGCGGCTCCCATACCAGGAACGGTTGAGGGCCCCAGGACTAACACCGCATGGTGGCTCCCATACCAGGAACGGTTGAGGGCCCCAGGACTAACACAGCAAGCCAGACGGGGCATGGTGGCTCCCATACCAGGAACGGTTGAGGGCCACAGGACTAACACAGCAAGCCAGATGGGGCATGGTGGCTCCCATACCAGGAACGGTTGAGGGCCACAGGACTAACACAGCATGGTGGCTCCCATACCAGGAACGGTTGAGGGCCACAGGACTAACACAGCATGGTGGCTCCCATACCAGGAACGGTTGAGGGCCCCAGGACTAACACAGCAAGCCAGACGGGGCATGGTGGCTCCCATACCAGGAACGGTTGAGGGCCCCAGGACTAACACAGCAAGCCAGACGGGGCATGGTGGCTCCCATACCAGGAACGGTTGAGGGCCCCAGGACTAACACAGCAAGCCAGACGGGGCATGGTGGCTCCCATACCAGGAACGGTTGAGGGCCCCAGGACTAACACAGCAAGCCAGACGGGGCATGGTGGCTCCCATACCAGGAACGGTTGAGGGCCCAGGACTAACACAGCATGGTGGCTCCCATACCAGGAACGGTTGAGGGCCCCAGGACTAACACAGCAAGCCAGACGGGGCATGGTGGCTCCCATACCAGGAACGGTTGAGGGCCCCAGGACTAACACAGCAAGCCAGACGGGGCATGGTGGCTCCCATACCAGGAACGGTTGAGGGCCCCAGGACTAACACAGCAAGCCAGACGGGGCATGGTGGCTCCCATACCAGGAACGGTTGAGGGCCCCAGGACTAACACAGCAAGCCAGACGGGGCATGGTGGCTCCCATACCAGGAACGGTTGAGGGCCCCAGGACTAACACAGCAAGCCAGACGGGGCATGGTGGCTCCCATACCAGGAACGGTTGAGGGCCCCAGGACTAACACAGCAAGCCAGACGGGGCATGGTGGCTCCCATACCAGGAACGGTTGAGGGCCCCAGGACTAACACAGCAAGCCAGACGGGGCATGGTGGCTCCCATACCAGGAACGGTTGAGGGCCCCAGGACTAACACAGCATGGTGGCTCCCATACCAGGAACGGTTGAGGGCCCCAGGACTAACACAGCATGGTGGCTCCCATACCAGGAACGGTTGAGGGCCCCAGGACTAACACAGCAAGCCAGACGGGGCATGGTGGCTCCCATACCAGGAACGGTTGAGGGCCCCAGGACTAACACAGCAAGCCAGACGGGGCATGGTGGCTCCCATACCAGGAACGGTTGAGGGCCCCAGGACTAACACAGCAAGCCAGACGGGGCATGGTGGCTCCCATACCAGGAACGGTTGAGGGCCCCAGGACTAACACAGCATGGTGGCTCCCATACCAGGAACGGTTGAGGGCCCCAGGACTAACACAGCAAGCCAGACGGGGCATGGTGGCTCCCATACCAGGAACGGTTGAGGGCCCCAGGACTAACACAGCAAGCCAGACGGGGCATGGTGGCTCCCATACCAGGAACGGTTGAGGGCCCCAGGACTAACACAGCAAGCCAGACGGGGCATGGGGGCTCCCATACCAGGAACGGTTGAGGGCCCCAGGACTAACACAGCAAGCCAGACGGGGCATGGTGGCTCCCATACCAGGAACGGTTGAGGGCCCCAGGACTAACACAGCAAGCCAGACGGGCATGGTGGCTCCCATACCAGGAACGGTTGAGGGCCCCAGGACTAACACAGCAAGCCAGACGGGGCATGGTGGCTCCCATACCAGGAACGGTTGAGGGCCCCAGGACTAACACAGCAAGCCAGACGCGGCATGGTGGCTCCCATACCAGGAACGGTTGAGGGCCCCAGGACTAACACAGCATGGTGGCTCCCATACCAGGAACGGTTGAGGGCCCCAGGACTAACACAGCAAGCCAGACGGGCATGGTGGCTCCCATACCAGGAACGGTTGAGGGCCCCAGGACTAACACAGCATGGTGGCTCCCATACCAGGAACGGTTGAGGGCCCCAGGACTAACACAGCAAGCCAGACGGGGCATGGTGGCTCCCATACCAGGAACGGTTGAGGGCCCAGGACTAACACAGCAAGCCAGACGGGCATGGTGGCTCCCATACCAGGAACGGTTGAGGGCCCCAGGACTAACACAGCAAGCCAGACGGGGCATGGTGGCTCCCATACCAGGAACGGTTGAGGGCCCCAGGACTAACACAGCAAGCCAGACGGGGCATGGTGGCTCCCATACCAGGAACGGTTGAGGGCCCAGGACTAACACAGCAAGCCAGACGGGGCATGGTGGCTCCCATACCAGGAACGGTTGAGGGCCCCAGGACTAACACAGCATGGTGGCTCCCATACCAGGAACGGTTGAGGGCCCCAGGACTAACACAGCAGCCAGACGGGGCATGGTGGCTCCCATACCAGGAACGGTTGAGGGCCCCAGGACTAACACAGCAAGCCAGACGGGGCATGGTGGCTCCCATACCAGGAACGGTTGAGGGCCCCAGGACTAACACAGCAAGCCAGACGGGGCATGGTGGCTCCCATACCAGGAACGGTTGAGGGCCCCAGGACTAACACAGCAAGCCAGACGGGGCATGGTGGCTCCCATACCAGGAACGGTTGAGGGCCCAGGACAACACAGCAAGCCAGACGGGGCATGGTGGCTCCCATACCAGGAACGGTTGAGGGCCCCAGGACTAACACAGCAAGCCAGACGGGGCATGGTGGCTCCCATACCAGGAACGGTTGAGGGCCCCAGGACTAACACAGCAAGCCAGACGGGGCATGGTGGCTCCCATACCAGGAACGGTTGAGGGCCCAGGACTAACACAGCAAGCCAGACGGGGCATGGTGGCTCCCATACCAGGAACGGTTGAGGGCCCCAGGACTAACACAGCAAGCCAGACGGGCATGGTGGCTCCCATACCAGGAACGGTTGAGGGCCCCAGGACTAACACAGCAAGCCAGACGGGGCATGGTGGCTCCCATACCAGGAACGGTTGAGGGCCCCAGGACTAACACAGCATGGTGGCTCCCATACCAGGAACGGTTGAGGGCCCAGGACTAACACAGCATGGTGGCTCCCATACCAGGAACGGTTGAGGGCCCCAGGACTAACACAGCAAGCCAGACGGGGCATGGTGGCTCCCATACCAGGAACGGTTGAGGGCCCCAGGACTAACACAGCATGGTGGCTCCCATACCAGGAACGGTTGAGGGCCCCAGGACTAACACAGCAAGCCAGACGGGGTATTTTGGCTCCCATACCAGGAACGGTTGAGGGCCCAGGACTAACACAGCAAGCCAGACGGGGCATGGTGGCTCCCATACCAGGAACGGTTGAGGGCCACAGGATTAACACAGCAAGCCAGACGGGGCATGGTGGCTCCCATACCAGGAACGGTTGAGGGCCCAGGACTAACACAGCATGGCGGCTCCCATACCAGGAACGGTTGAGGGCCCCAGGACTAACACGCATGGTGGCTCCCATACCAGGAACGGTTGAGGGCCCCAGGACTAACACAGCAAGCCAGACGGGGCATGGTGGCTCCCATACCAGGAACGGTTGAGGGCCACAGGACTAACACAGCAAGCCAGATGGGGCATGGTGGCTCCATACCAGGAACGGTTGAGGGCCACAGGACTAACACAGCATGGTGGCTCCCATACCAGGAACGGTTGAGGGCCACAGGACTAACACAGCATGGTGGCTCCCATACCAGGAACGGTTGAGGGCCCCAGGACTAACACAGCATGGTGGCTCCCATACCAGGAACGGTTGAGGGCCCCAGGACTAACACAGCAAGCCAGACGGGGCATGGTGGCTCCCATACCAGGAACGGTTGAGGGCCCCAGGACTAACACAGCATGGTGGCTCCCATACCAGGAACGGTTGAGGGCCCCAGGACTAACACAGCAAGCCAGACGGGGCATGGTGGCTCCCATACCAGGAACGGTTGAGGGCCACAGGACTAACACAGCATGGTGGCTCCCATACCAGGAACGGTTGAGGGCCCCAGGACTAACACAGCATGGTGGCTCCCATACCAGGAACGGTTGAGGGCCCCAGGACTAACACAGCAAGCCAGACGGGGTGGTGGCTCCCATACCAGGAACGGTTGAGGGCCCAGGACTAACACAGCAAGCCAGACGGGGCATGGTGGCTCCCATACCAGGAACGGTTGAGGGCCACAGGACTAACACAGCAAGCCAGACGGGGCATGGTGGCTCCCATACCAGGAACGGTTGAGGGCCCCAGGACTAACACAGCATGGTGGCTCCCATACCAGGAACGGTTGAGGGCCCCAGGACTAACACCGCATGGTGGCTCCCATACCAGGAACGGTTGAGGGCCCCAGGACTAACACAGCAAGCCAGACGGGGCATGGTGGCTCCCATACCAGGAACGGTTGAGGGCCACAGGACTAACACAGCAAGCCAGACGGGGCATGGTGGCTCCCATACCAGGAACGGTTGAGGGCCACAGGACTAACACAGCATGGTGGCTCCCATACCAGGAACGGTTGAGGGCCCCAGGACTAACACAGCATGGTGGCTCCCATACCAGGAACGGTTGAGGGCCCCAGGACTAACACAGCAAGCCAGACGGGGCATGGTGGCTCCCATACCAGGAACGGTTGAGGGCCACAGGACTAACACAGCAAGCCAGACGGGGCATGGTGGCTCCCATACCAGGAACGGTTGAGGGCCACAGGACTAACACAGCAAGCCAGACGGGGCATGGTGGCTCCCATACCAGGAACGGTTGAGGGCCCCAGGACTAACACAGCAAGCCAGACGGGGCATTGTGGCTCCCATACCAGGAACGTTGAGGGCCCCAGGACTAACACAGCATGGTGGCTCCCATACCAGGAACGGTTGAGGGCCCCAGGACTAACACAGCAAGCCAGACGGGGCATGGTGGCTCCCATACCAGGAACGGTTGAGGGCCCCAGGACTAACACAGCAAGCCAGACGGGGCATGGTGGCTCCCATACCAGGAACGGTTGAGGGCCCCAGGACTAACACAGCAAGCCAGACGGGGCATGGTGGCTCCCATACCAGGAACGGTTGAGGGCCCCAGGACTAACACAGCAAGCCAGACGGGGCATGGTGGCTCCCATACCAGGAACGGTTGAGGGCCCCAGGACTAACACAGCAAGCCAGACGGGGCATGGTGGCTCCCATACCAGGAACGGTTGAGGGCCACAGGACTAACACAGCAAGCCAGACGGGGCATGGTGGCTCCCATACCAGGAACGGTTGAGGGCCCAGGACTAACACAGCAAGCCAGACGGGGCATGGTGGCTCCCATACCAGGAACGGTTGAGGGCCCCAGGACTAACACAGCATGGTGGCTCCCATACCAGGAACGGTTGAGGGCCCAGGACTAACACAGCAAGCCAGACGGGGCATGGTGGCTCCCATACCAGGAACGGTTGAGGGCCCCAGGACTAACACAGCAAGCCAGACGGGGCATGGTGGCTCCCATACCAGGAACGGTTGAGGGCCCCAGGACTAACACAGCAAGCCAGACGGGGCATGGTGGCTCCCATACCAGGAACGGTTGAGGGCCCCAGGACTAACACAGCATGGTGGCTCCCATACCAGGAACGGTTGAGGGCCCCAGGACTAACACAGCAAGCCAGACGGGGCATGGTGGCTCCCATACCAGGAACGGTTGAGGGCCCCAGGACTAACACAGCATGCCAGACGGGGCATGGTGGCTCCCATACCAGGAACGGTTGAGGGCCCCAGGACTAACACAGCAAGCCAGACGGGGCATGGGGGCTCCCATACCAGGAACGGTTGAGGGCCCCAGGACTAACACAGCAAGCCAGACGGGGCATGGTGGCTCCCATACCAGGAACGGTTGAGGGCCCCAGGACTAACACAGCATGGTGGCTCCCATACCAGGAACGGTTGAGGGCCCCAGGACTAACACAGCAAGCCAGACGGGCATGGTGGCTCCCATACCAGGAACGGTTGAGGGCCCCAGGACAACACAGCAAGCCAGACGGGGCATGGCGGCTCCCATACCAGGAACAGGTTGAGGGCCCCAGGACTAACACAGCAAGCCAGACGGGGCATGGTGGCTCCCATACCAGGAACGGTTGAGGGCCACAGGACTAACACAGCAAGCCAGACGGGGCATTGTGGCTCCCATACCAGGAACGGTTGAGGGCCCCAGGACTAACACAGCATGGTGGCTCCCATACCAGGAACGGTTGAGGGCCACAGGACTAACACAGCATGCCAGACGGGGCATGGTGGCTCCCATACCAGGAACGGTTGAGGGCCCAGGACTAACACAGCAA
The DNA here is from genome assembly GCA_020271785.1 of Procambarus virginalis. Classification (NCBI taxonomy): domain Eukaryota; kingdom Metazoa; phylum Arthropoda; class Malacostraca; order Decapoda; family Cambaridae; genus Procambarus; species Procambarus virginalis. The sequence goes on from WNGS01102314.1 coordinate 17,694, forward strand.
GCCAGACGGGGCATGGTGGCTCCCATACCAGGAACGGTTGAGGGCCCCAGGACTAACACAGCAAGCCAGACGGGGCATGGTGGCTCCCATACCAGGAACGGTTGAGGGCCCCAGGACTAACACAGCAAGCCAGACGGGGCATGGTGGCTCCCATACCAGGAACGGTTGAGGGCCCCAGGACTAACACAGCATGGCGGCTCCCATACCAGGAACGGTTGAGGGCCCCAGGACTAACACAGCAAGCCAGACGGGGCATGGTGGCTCCCATACCAGGAACGGTTGAGGGCCCCAGGACTAACACAGCAAGCCAGACGGGGCATGGTGGCTCCCATACCAGGAACGGTTGAGGGCCCCAGGACTAACACAGCATGGTGGCTCCCATACCAGGAACGGTTGAGGGCCCCAGGACTAACACAGCAAGCCAGACGGGGCATGGTGGCTCCCATACCAGGAACGGTTGAGGGCCCCAGGACTAACACAGCATGGTGGCTCCCATACCAGGAACGGTTGAGGGCCCCAGGACTAACACAGCAAGCCAGACGGGGCATGGTGGCTCCCATACCAGGAACGGTTGAGGGCCCCAGGACTAACACAACAAGCCAGACGGGGCATGGTGGCTCCCATACCAGGAACGGTTGAGGGCCCCAGGACTAACACAGCAAGCCAGACGGGGCATGGTGGCTCCCATACCAGGAACGGTTGAGGGCCCCAGGACTAACACAGCAAGCCAGACGGGGCATGGTGGCTCCCATACCAGGAACGGTTGAGGGCCCCAGGACTAACACAGCAAGCCAGACGGGGCATGGTGGCTCCCATACCAGGAACGGTTGAGGGCCCCAGGACTAACACAGCAAGCCAGACGGGGCATGGTGGCTCCCATACCAGGAACGGTTGAGGGCCCAGGACTAACACAGCAAGCCAGACGGGGCATGGTGGCTCCCATACCAGGAACGGTTGAGGGCCCCAGGACTAACACAGCAAGGCAGACGGGGCATGGTGGCTCCCATACCAGGAACGGTTGAGGGCCCCAGGACTAACACAGCAAGCCAGACGGGGCATGGTGGCTCCCATACCAGGAACGGTTGAGGGCCCCAGGACTAACACAGCAAGCCAGACGGGGCATGGCGGCTCCCATACCAGGAACGGTTGAGGGCCACAGGACTAACACAGCATGGCGGCTCCCATACCAGGAACGGTTGAGGGCCCCAGGACTAACACAGCATGGTGGCTCCCATACCAGGAACGGTTGAGGGCCCCAGGACTAACACAGCAAGCCAGACGGGGCATGGTGGCTCCCATACCAGGAACGGTTGAGGGCCCCAGGACTAACACAGCAAGCCAGACGGGGCATGGTGGCTCCCATACCAGGAACGGTTGAGGGCCACAGGACTAACACAGCATGGTGGCTCCCATACCAGGAACGGTTGAGGGCCCCAGGACTAACACAGCATGGTGGCTCCCATACCAGGAACGGTTGAGGGCCCCAGGACTAACACAGCAAGCCAGACGGGGCATGGTGGCTCCCATACCAGGAACGGTTGAGGGCCCCAGGACTAACACAGCAAGCCAGACGGGGCATGGTGGCTCCCATACCAGGAACGGTTGAGGGCCCCAGGACTAACACAGCAAGCCAGACGGGGCATGGTGGCTCCCATACCAGGAACGGTTGAGGGCCCCAGGACTAACACAGCATGGTGGCTCCCATACCAGGAACGGTTGAGGGCCCCAGGACTAACACAGCATGCCAGACGGGGCATGGTGGCTCCCATACCAGGAACGGTTGAGGGCCCCAGGACTAACACAGCAAGCCAGACGGGGCATGGTGGCTCCCATACCAGGAACGGTTGAGGGCCCCAGGACTAACACAGCAAGCCAGACGGGGCATGGTGGCTCCCATACCAGGAACGGTTGAGGGCCCCAGGACTAACACAGCAAGCCAGACGGGGCATGGTGGCTCCCATACCAGGAACGGTTGAGGGCCCCAGGACTAACACAGCAAGCCAGACGGGGCATGGTGGCTCCCATACCAGGAACGGTTGAGGGCCACAGGACTAACACAGCATGGCGGCTCCCATACCAGAACGGTTGAGGGCCCCAGGACTAACACAGCAAGCCAGATGGGGCATGGTGGCTCCCATACCAGGAACGGTTGAGGGCCCCAGGACTAACACAGCAAGCCAGACGGGGCATGGTGGCTCCCATACCAGGAACGGTTGAGGGCCCCAGGACTAACACAGCAAGCCAGACGGGGCATGGTGAAACTCAAAGAAACTTATAAAACACTGAACAAATTGGAGGATTAAGTGAATCCAGACCACTTGTTTAAAAAGTCGCATGTAACATATACATGATGAAACAGATTAATCAAGCTCAACAGGTCACCATCACCCCCCCCCCCGTCCATCCACACAACTCTACTATCAGCTATTGGTACTGGTAATGGCTCGAAAGAGCCTCCTCTTACTGGCTATTCATGCCCGTGCCACCTTTAAGGTGTCTTAATCTTTATCAAACAATGAATCAAGTCACAATATATAGGGGAAAAAAAGTTCCCCCCCCCAAAGGGCTATTGACCCTTGGAACAGCCTACCTGCCAATGCCTTAAATCCCGCCTCTCACGATGGGTGTATCATAGTAGGTGAATTTTTTTTATTTATTTATAAAATGAACACAAAATGTTCGGAAACAGGAGAGCATAACATTATATAAATATAGAACATGAAACAGACATGAAGAAGAAAAACACATATCACACAGAACCCAGTATACAGAACCCCCGTACAGTGTACAGAACCCCCGTACAGTATACAGAACCCCGTACAGTGTACAGAACCCCCGTACAGTATACAGAACCCCCGTACAGTATACAGAACCCCGTACAGTATACAGAACCCCCGTACAGTATACAGAACCCCGTACAGTGTACAGAACCCCCGTACAGTATACAGAACCCCGTACAGTATACAGAACCCCCGTACAGTGTACAGAACCCCCGTACAGTATACAGAACCCCGTACAGTATACAGAACCCCGTACAGTATACAGAACCCCCGTACAGTATACAGAACCCCGTACAGTGTACAGAACCCCCGTACAGTATACAGAACCCAGTTCAGTGTACAGAACCCCGTACAGTATACAGAACCCAGTGCAGTATACAGAACCCCGTACAGTATACAAAACCCCGTACAGTATACAGAACCCCCGTACAGTATACAGAACCCCCGTACAGTATACAGAACCCCCGTACAGTATACAGAACCCCGTACAGTATACAGAACCCCCGTACAGTATACAGAACCCCGTACAGTGTACAGAACCCCCGTACAGTATACAGAACCCAGTGCAGTATACAGAACCCCCGTACAGTGCACAGAACCCCCGTACAGTGCACAGAACCCCCGTACAGTATACAGAACCCCCGTACAGTATACAGAACCCCCGTACAGTATACAGAACCCCCGTACAGTATACAGAACCCCCGTACAGTATACAGAACCCCCGTACAGTATACAGAACCCCCGTACAGTATACAGAACCCCCGTACAGTATACAGAACCCCCGTACAGTATACAGAACCCCCGTACAGTATACAGAACCCCCGTACAGTATACAGAACCCCCGTACAGTATACAGAACCCCCGTACAGTATACAGAACCCCCGTACAGTATACAGAACCCCCGTACAGTATACAGAACCCCCGTACAGTATACAGAACCCCCGTACAGTATACAGAACCCCCGTACAGTATACAGAACCCCCGTACAGTATACAGAACCCCCGTACAGTATACAGAACCCCCGTACAGTATACAGAACCCCCGTACAGTATACAGAACCCCCGTACAGTATACAGAACCCCGTACAGTGTACAGACCCCCGTACAGTATACAGAACCCAGTACAATATACAGAACCCCGTACAGTATACAGAACCCCGTACAGTGTACAGAACCCCCGTACAGTGTACAGAACCCCCGTATAGTATACAGAACCCCCGTACAGTATACAGAACCCCTGTACAGTATACAGAACCCGTACAGTATACAGAACCCCCGTACAGTAACAGAACCCCGTACAGTATACAGAACCCCCGTACAGTATACAGAACCCCCGTACAGTATACAGAACCCCCGTACAGTATACAGAACCCCCGTACAGTATACAGAACCCCCGTACAGTATACAGAACCCCCGTACAGTATACAGACCCCCGTACAGTATACAGAACCCCCGTACAGTATACAGAACCCCCGTACAGTATACAGAACCCCCGTACAGTATACAGAACCCCCGTACAGTATACAGAACCCCCGTACAGTATACAGAACCCCGTACAGTATACAGAACCCCGTACAGTATACAGAACCCCCGTACAGTATACAGAACCCGTACAGTATACAGAACCCCGTACAGTATACAGAACCCCCGTACAGTATACAGAACCCCCGTATAGTATACAGAACTCCCGTACAGTATACAGAACCCTGTACAGTATACAGAACCCTGTACTGTATACAGAACCCCCGTACTGTATACAGAACCCCGTACTTTATACAGAACCCCTTACTTATACAGAACCCCGTACGTATACAGAACCCCGTACAGTATACAGAACCCCGTACAGTATACAGAACCCCCGTACTGTATACAGACCCCTGTACAGTATACAGAACCCCGTACAGTGTACAGAACTCCGTACAGTATACAGAACCCCATATTGTATACAGAACCCCCGTACAGTATACAGAACCCCATACAGTATACAGACCCCGTACAGTATACAGAACCCCGTACAATATACAGAACCCCGTACTGTATACAGAACCCCCGTACAGTATACAGAACCCCGTACAGTATACAGAACCCGTACAGTATACAGAACCCCCGTACTGTATACAGAACCCCCGTACAGTATACAGAACCCCCGTACTGTATACAGAACCCCGTACAGTATACAGAACCCCGTACAGTATACAGAACCCCCGTACCCCCGTATACAGAACCCCCGTACAGTATACAGAACCCCCGTACTGTATACAGAACCCCCGTACTGTATACAGAACCCTGTACAGTATACAGAACCCCGTACAGTATACAGAACCCCTGTACAGTATACAGAACCCCCGTACTGTATACAGAACCCCCGTACAGTATACAGAACCCCGTACAGTATACAGAACCCCCGTACAGTATACAGAACCCCCGTACAGTATACAGAACCCCCGTACAGTATACAGAACCCCCGTACAGTATACAGAACCCCGTACAAGTATACAGAACCCCGTACAGTATACAGAACCCCCGTACAGTATACAGAACCCCCGTACAGTATACAGAACCCCCGTACAGTATACAGAACCCCCGTACAGTATACAGAACCCCCGTACAGTATACAGAACCCCCGTACAGTATACAGAACCCCCGTACAGTATACAGACCCCCGTACAGTATACAGAACCCCGTACAGTATACAGAACCCCGTACAGTATACAGAACCCCCGTACAGTATACAGAACCCCGTACAGTATACAGAACCCGTACAGTATACAGAACCCCCGTACAGTATACAGAACCCCGTACAGTATACAGAACCCCCGTACAGTATACAGAACCCAGTACAGTATACAGAACCCCGTACAGTATACAGAACCCCGTACAGTATACAGAACCCCCGTACAGTATACAGAACCCCCGTATGTATACAGAACCCCCGTACAGTATACAGAACCCCGTACAGTATACAGAACCCCGTACTGTATACAGAACCCCGTACAGTATACAGAACCCCCGTACAGTATACAGAACCCCCGTACAGTATACAGACCCCGTACAGTATACAGAACCCCGTACAGTATACAGAACCCCCGTACAGTATACAGAACCCCGTACAGTATACAGAACCCCCCCGTACAGTATACAGAACCCCCGTACAGTATACAGAACCCCGTACAGTATACAGACCCCCGTACAGTATACAGAACCCCCGTACAGTATACAGAACCCCCGTACAGTATACAGAACCCCCGTACAGTATACAGAACCCCCGTACAGTATACAGAACCCCGTACAGTATACAGAACCCCGTACAGTATACAGAACCCCCGTACAGTATACAGAACCCCGTACAGTGTACAGAACCCCGTACAGTACAGAACCCGTACAGTATACAGAACCCCGTACAGTATACAGAACCCCGTACAGTATACAGAACCCCGTACAGTGTACAGAACCCCCGTACAGTATACAGAACCCCCGTACAGTATACAGACCCCCGTACAGTATACAGAACCCCTGTACAGTATACAGAACCTCGTACTGTATACAGAACCCCCGTACTGTATACAAAACCCCCGTACTTTATACAGAAACCCCGTACCGTATACAGAACCCCGTACAGTATACAGAACCCCGTACTGTATACAGAACCCCCGTACTGTATACAACCCCTGTACAGTATACAGAACCCCCGTACAGTATACAGAACTCCGTACAGTATACAGAACCCCGTACAGTATACAGAACCCCCGTACAGTATACAGAACCCCGTACAGTATACAGAACCCCGTACAGTATACAGAACCCCGACAATATACAGAACCCGTACTGTATACAGAACCCCCGTACAGTATACAGAACCCCTGTACAGTATACAGAACCCCGTACAGTATACAGAACCCCCGTACTGTATACAGAACCCCCGTACAGTATACAGAACCCGTACTGTATACAGACCCCGTACAGTATACAGAACCCCGTACAGTATACAGAACCCCGTACAGTATACAGAACCCCGTACAGTATACAGAACCCCCGTACTGTATACAGAACCCCGTACTGTATACAGAACCCC
>WNGS01102328.1:0-14570 GCA_020271785.1 Procambarus virginalis
TTCACTGTTGGCTACATCGAAAGTGACTTTAGATCAATAAAGACTACTTGTGACCTATCCTTAGTGTGTACAAAATATTCAGCAAAACATGTTTCTGTAATTCATGAAAATATGGCCATAAATCCATATAGGGTTAGGAGCACATGTCTTTGCCCTGAAACATGATGAGAATGAGAACAATTTTCTCCAATACTTTACACATTCAAGATGTAAGGAAAATGGGTCTGAATTTTTTCGTTAGGCTTAGGTATTGGTACTATGCGAGTTTGTGTCCATTTCTTGGCAAGTTACATTGTGAGAGGCTGGTATAATAAAGGTCAAGCAGAGGGGTGGCTAGAAACATCATTAAGTAAGCTCAAGGTCTTATAAGTTATACAATCCTCACCAGGGGCAGTTTGTTTATGTTCTAATAATACTGCTGCCAACTCAGACTGGGTTAAATCACACTGATCTGCCAAATCTGGTGAGGAACATCCTATTCTGTTAATTTTGGTATTATTTAAATTTTATGTCTAGGGGTAAGGGACTGTGTGACACTAGACCACTGGGCTAGGAACATACCAGCATATTCTGACAGTCGCGTACTCGACCATTACTTTGGGAATGTTGGTCTTAGGTTCGCGCCCACCTATAGTCCAAGTGGATTTTCTCATTCATATATATCACGATAATGTGATTTCTGTGTTTCTGAGTATTTTGAGTGTTGTCATCTATGTTAAAACATTATTTTGAGCGCTCTCGTCGGTGGCAATAATAATATAAGAAAATACTTAAAGTTAACCGATGTCTTTCAAATAAAGTTTAAAATATAAAAATAAATATAGGTTTTCAAGTGTTATGAAAGAATTATTGGGCAAAATGTTATAGTTAAGTGACTAGGGGCCCTTAATCCAGGCCAGCTTAACTTGGATAACCTGGATTGTTCATTAGCCCTCATGGCAACTCAGACCACCTGAAGCTGTTACGATATTACAAGCGCTCACAGCATTTACTATATCGATATTTTATATGTATGACACCTCATTGAATTTATATGCTGCTCAGCCAAAAAAAAAAAAAGTTCATATGTGGGGTGATGCAAGGGTACCTCACCAACGCCAGCTGACAGCCGAGCAGCCAGTGGTGCGTTTCCCTCTCACCAGCAGGTGAAGTTCTCTCTGCTGACAAGCCAGCGAGCACGAATAAGCTGCAGGAAGCGTGCTCAAAGGCAAGTATTGAACACGACAACTTAAGACACCATGGCTGATAAGTTAAATTGAAATAAAGAAATTAATGCTAAATATTGGTAAACTTTTTAACTTACACTTTAAAAACAATGCACGGTACTGGTGAACACTGCAGGACTCTAGTGAATAATGCATGGTACTGGTAAATAGTGCAGGACTCCAGTGAACACATGCATTGTACTGGTGAACAGTGTAGGACACTAGTGAACCATGCACAGTACTGGTGAACAGTGCACAGCTCTAGTGAAGCAAAGATGAACGGTGCAAGACACCGAATAACGGTGATAGGCAATGATAAACTGTGCTAGGCAACGAAAATCGGTGCTAGGCAATGATAAACGGTGCAAGACACTGACGAACAGTGCTAGGCAATGATAAACGGTGCTAGGCAACGAAAATCGGTGCTAGGCAATGATAAACGGTGCAAGACACTGACGAACAGTGCTAGGCAATGATAAACGGTGCTAGGCAACGAAAATCGGTGCAAGACACTGACGAACAGTGCTAGGCAATGATAAACGGTGCTAGGCAATGATGAACGGTGCTAGGGAATGATGAACTGTGCAAGACACTGACGAACGGTGTTAGGCAATGATAAACGGTGCAAGACTGATGAACGGTGCTAGGCAATGATAAACGGTGCTAGGCAATGATAAACGGTGCAAGACACTGATGAACGGTGCTAGGCAATGATAAACGGTGCTAGGCAATGATAAACGGTGCTAGGCAATGATGAACGGTGCTAAGCAATGATAAACGGTGCTAGACAATGATGAACGGTGCAAGACACTGATGAACGGTGCTAGGCAATGATGAACGGTGCTAGGCAATGATGAACGGTGCTAGGCAATGATTAACGGTGCAAGACACTGACGAACAGTGCTAGGCAATGATAAACGGTGCTAGGCAATGATGAACGGTGCTAGGCAATGATGAACTGTGCAAGACACTGATGAACGGTGCTAGGCAATGATAAACGGTGCTAGGCAATGATGAACGGTGCTAGGCAATGATGAACAGTGCAAGACTGATGAACGGTGCTAGGCAATGATGAACGGTGCAAGACTGATGAACGGTGCTAGGCAATGATGAACGGTGCTAGGCAATGATGAACGGTGCTAGGCAATGATGAACGGTGCTAGGCAATGGTGAGCGGTGCTAGGCAATGATGAATGGCGCTAGGCAATGATGAACGGTGCAAGACACTGATGAACGGTGCTAGGCAATGATGAACAGTGCTATGCAATGATGAACGGTGCTAGGCAATGGTGAGCGGTGCTAGGCAATGATGAACGGTGCTAGGCAATGATGAACGGTGCTAGGCAATGATGAACTGTGCAAGACACTGATGAACGGTGCTAGGCAATGATGAACAGTGCTATGCAATGATGAACGGTGCTAGGCAATGATGAACGGTGCTAGGCAATGGAGAGCGGTGCTAGGCAATGATGAACGGTGCTAGGCAATGATGAACTGTGCTAGGCAATGATGAACTGTGTTAGGCAATGATGAACGGTGCTAGGCAATGATGAACGGTGCTAGGCAATGATGAACGGTGCAAGACACTGATGAACGGTGCAAGACACTGATGAACGGTGCTAGGCAATGATGAACGGTGCTATGCAATGATGAATGGTGCTAGGCAATGGTGAGCGGTGCTAGGCAATGATGAATGGCGCTAGGCAATGATGAACGGTGCTAGGCAATGATGAACGGTGCAAGACACTGATGAACGGTGCTATGCAATGATGAACGGTGCTAGGCAATGATGAACGGTGCTAGGCAATGGAGAGCGGTGCTAGGCAATGATGAACGGTGCTAGGCAATGGTGAGCGGTGCTAGGCAATGATGAACGGTGCTAGGCAATGATGAACGGTGCTAGGCAATGATGAATGGCGCTAGGCAATGATGAACGGTGCTAGGCAATAATGAACGGTGCTAGGCAATGATGAACGGTGCTAGGCAATGATGAACGGTGCTAGGCAATGATGAACTGTGCTAGGCAATGATGAACGGTGCTAGGCAGTGATGAACGGTGCATGACACTGATGAACGGTGCTAGGCAATGATGAACGGTGCTAGGCAATGATGAATGGTGCTAGGCAATGATGAATGGTTCAATTAAGGCAATGATGAACGGTGCTAGGCAATGATGAATGGTCCAATTAAGGCAATGATGAACGGTGCTAGACAATGATGAACGGTGAACAGGGCAAGAGGCTGGTGAACAGGGCAGGAGGCTGGTGAACATGGCAGGAGGCTGGTGAACATGGCAGGAGGCTGGTGAACATGACAGGAGGCTGGTGAACAGGACAAGAGGCTGGTGAACATGGCAGGAGGCTGGTGAACATGGCAGGAGGCTGGTGAACAGGGCAGGAGGCTGGTGAACAGGACAAGAGGCTGGTGAACATGGCAGGAGGCTGGTGAACATGGCAGGAGGCTGGTGAACATGGCAGGAGGCTGGTGAACAGGGCAGGAGGCTGGTGAACAGGGCAGGAGGCTGGTGAACAGGACAAGAGGCTGGTGAACATGGCAGGAGGCTGGTGAACAGGGCAGGAGGCTGGTGAACAGGGCAGGAGGCTGGTGAACAGGACAAGAGGCTAGTGAACATGGCAGGAGGCTGGTGAACAGGGCAGGAGGCTGGTGAACATGACAGGAGGCTGGTGAACATGACAGGAGGCTGGTGAACATGGCAGGAGGCTGGTGAACATGGCAGGAGGCTGGTGAACATGACAGGAGGCTGGTGAACAGGGCAGGAGGCTGGTGAACATGGCAGGAGGCTGGTGAACAGGACAGGAGGCTGGTGAACATGGCAGGAGGCTGGTGAACATGGCAGGAGGCTGGTGAACATGGCAGGAGGCTGGTGAACATGACAGGAGGCTGGTGAACATGACAGGAGGCTGGTGAACATGGCAGGAGGCTGGTGAACATGGCAGGAGGCTGGTGAACATGACAGGAGGCTGGTGAACAGGGCAGGAGGCTGGTGAACATGGCAGGAGGCTGGTGAACAGGACAGGAGGCTGGTGAACATGGCAGGAGGCTGGTGAACAGGGCAGGAGGCTGGTGAACATGGCAGGAGGCTGGTGAACATGGCAGGAGGCTGGTGAACATGGCAGGAGGCTGGTGAACATGGCAGGAGGCTGGTGAACATGGCAGGAGGCTGGTGAACATGGCAGGAGGCTGGTGAACATGGCAGGAGGCTGGTGAACAGGACAGGAGGCTGGTGAACATGGCAGGAGGCTGGTGAACAGGGCAGGAGGCTGGTGAACATGGCAGGAGGCTGGTGCACAGGGCAGGAGGCTGGTGCACAGGGCAGGAGGCTGGTGAACATGAACAGGAGGATGGTGAACGGTTACGCATGGTTAGGTTAGGTTACGCAAGGCAAGGTTAGGCTATGTTAAGTTACGCTAGGGATTTGGCTAATTCCCTGTGAGTGGCAGTGCCACCGGTTGTGAAACACTGAAATCAATGCAGGGTGTAAGTTAGGGTGCACATGCACATGTAGTCCCATACCAACTGCTTGCCATTCTTCCAGGGGTTCACTGTGATACCATCTGGGCGACCAATAAGAGCATCAGAGTTACGGGGAGTTAGGTAATGGGGCTCTCTTTCAGCTGGACATCCAGCTGTGGGGTGAGGCTCTATTGATGATGTCGTTAACTTCACTGTGCGTCGAGTGCCATCCCCCTGTGCTTTGGCAGAGTAGGCCATGGTGACGTCCCTGTCGCCACCACTCGCTGAAAATAACCTATCTTTGGTGTGGATTGGGGCAGCAAGGCGGAGTGCCACAGCAATTCGGAGGGCGTGTGTTGTGAGACATGTGCCAGTTGCCGACTTTGGGGTTGCTAACAGGAAATCCCTGCATGTATGTGAGGCTGCTACTGCTGTGAGGCGAGAAATGTCATTGATGTTGTTGCAGCATCCAGGCACTCTGCAGTAGCTTGTCTACAATGGGCCATATCAGCTGGATGGGATTGTTGTGCAGTCTTTGAGGATGGTGGCTGAGGTGATGGCCCTGAACAAAATTGGGCTACTCTGTGACACAGCAGATAAAATTGGATCGTGTACACCTGCCAGCTGATGTAAGTAAGCAGGTAGAATTTCCTCACAAGGTCGTCGGATGCAGAGGAGGACAGGAAGGCTGGTACAGCGATTTGCGTTGTTTTTCCACACCGAGGCCCCCAAGTCTTAGGGTACTACGGGAAGAGAGGCTTGTTTCCACTGTAGGTCATCGAGAGAGAGGATGAGGGCTTCTTCTAGCATTGATTTCAGTAACAGGTCATACTCCTAGATTTTGGCTACTGAAGGATGGTAACCACCTCAGAAAGTAGGTTTTCCTGGGGAGGGACAGACATCTGGTGATGAGGTAGAGTGCATCATGAGCATCAATATCCTCAATTCTCCATTCATCCTCTTAAGGTCAGCGATTTTCTTAACAAGCACCTCATCGATTTTGCACGACACCCTCTATTCTCTCCTGATTCCCTGGTTGGAACATATTGCATGTATACTTATTAATATATATATAATTATATATATATATATATAATATATATATATATATATATATATATATATATATTATATATATATATATATATACTGAAAACTCACACCCAGAAGTGACTCGAACCATCCATACATACCTAACCTATGGGTCCTACTCGAACCTATGGGTCGAGTCACTCTGGTGGTGTGAGTTTTCAGTTGTATCTAGTCCGGGGACCATTCAGGCTTGTTTGCATATATTATATATATATATATATATATATATATATATATATATATATATATATATATATATATATATATATATATATATATATATATGTCGTACCTAGTAGCCAGAACGCACTTCTCAGCCTACTATGCAAGGCCCGATTTGCTAATAAGCCAAGTTTTCCTGAATTAATATATTTTCTCTAATTTTTTCTTATGAAATGATAAATCTACCCATTTCATTATGTATGAGGTTAATTTTTATTTATGGAGTTAAAATTAACGTAGATATATGACCGAACCTAACCAACCCTACCTAACCTAACCTAACCTATCTCTATAGGTTAGGTTAGATTAGGTAGCCGAAAAAGTTAGGTTAGGTTAGGTAGGTTAGGTAAAAGAAAAACAATTAATTCATGAAAACTTGGCTTATTAGGCAAATCGGGCCTTGCATAGTATGCTGAGAAGTGCGTTCTGGCTACTACGTACGACATATATATATATATATATATATATATTATATATATATATATATATATATATATATATTATATATAGATATATATATATATATCTATATATATATATAATGTTTATATATATATATAAATATATACTATATAATATATATATATATATATATATATATATATATATATATATATATATATATATTATATATATATATATATATATATTAGGGGTACCACCTCTGTGCAATTGCAGGGACCACATCCTCGAAGAAGAAACATAGAGCATTCAGAGGATCTTGGTGATTCTCACGAATACTAATTCTTTTCTTCTCCTACCACCCCTATTATTTTTTTGTATGTTTTGTTTTATTTATTGCAATGCTACAGTTTACAGAGAAAAACACACACACACACACAAATATATAACAATTAAACAATCAGCGTTCGAAGACCTCGTCCAGCTCATCGGAGGTTGGGTGCGTACCCAGGATACAGCACGCATTTACCCTCTGCACCGTGACACTGAGCGCGCCGAACAGGAAACTGGCTGCCTCGTGGGTCTCTAGTTTTCCAATGAGTTCCTCACCAACCTCCTTTAAAAACTGAGACCCACGAGCAGCCAGTTTCCTGTTCCAGCGCCTCAGTGTCACGGTGCAGAGGGGAAATGAAATGCGTGTGTATCCTGGGTACGCACCCAACCTCTCCGAGGAGCTGGACGAGGTCTTCGAACGCTGATTGTTTAATTGTTATATATTTGTGTGTGGTGTGTGTGTTCTCTGTAACTGTAGCATTGCAATAAAATAAAACAAAACATAACAAAAAAATAATAGGGTGGTAGGAGAAGAAAAGAATTAAGTATTCGGTGAGAATCCACAAGATCTCTGAATGCTCTATGTTTTCTTCTTCGAGGATGTGGGTCCCTGCAATTGCACCAGAGGTGGTACCCCTAATATATATATATAATATATATTATATATTATATATATATATATATATATATATATATATATATATATATATATATATATATATATTTATATATATATATAAAACATTATATATATATATATATATATATATATATATATATATATATATATATATTATATATATATATATATATATATTATATAATATATATATATATATATGTCGTACGTAGTAGCCAGAACGCACTTCTCAGCATACTATGCAAGGCCCGATTTGCCTAATAAGCCAAGTTTTCATGAATTAATTGTTTTTCTTTTACCTAACCTACCTAACCTAACCTAACTTTTCGGCTACCTAATCTAACCTAACCTATAGAGATATAGGTTAGGTTAGGTTAGTAGGGTTGGTTAGGTTCGGTCATATATCTACGTTAATTTTAACTCCAATAAATAAAAATTAACCTCATACATAATGAAATGGGTAGATTTATTCATTTCATAAGAAAAATTAGAGAAAATATATTAATTCAGGAAAACTTGGCTTATTAGGCAAATCGGGCCTTGCATAGTAGGCTGAGAAGTGCGTTCTGCGTTCTTACTAGGTACGACATATATATATATATATATATATATAGAATATATATATATATATATATAGATATATATATATATATATATATATATATATATATATAATGCAAACAAGCCTGAATGGTCCCAGGACTAGATACAACTGAAAACTCACACCCCAGAAGTGACTCGAACCCATAGGTTCGAGTAGGACCCATAGGTTAGGTAGGATGGGTTCGAGTCACTTCTGGGGTGTGAGTTTTCAGTTATATATATATATATATATTATATATATAATATATTATATATATATCTATATATATATATATATATATAATAATATATATATATATTAATAAGTATACATGCAATATGTTCCAACCAGGGAATCAGGGAGAGAGAATAGAGGGTGTCGTGCAAAATCGAGAGGTGCTTGTTAAGAAAATCGCTGACCTTAAGAGGATGAATGGGAGAATTGAGGATATTGATGCCTCATGAGCACTCTACCTCATCACCAGATGTCTGTCCCTCCCCAGGAAAACCTACTTTCTGAGGTGGTTACCATCCTTCAGTAGCCAAAATCTAGGAGAGTATGACCTGTTACGAAATCAATGCTAGAAGAAGCCCTCATCCTCTCTCTCGATGACCTACAGTGGAAACAAGCCTCTCTTCCCGTAAGTACCCTAAGACTTGGGGGGCCTCGGTGTTGGAAAAACAACGCAAATCGCTGTACCAGCCTTCCTGTCCTCCTCTGCATCCGACGACCTTGTGAAGGAAATTCTACCTGCTTACTTACATCAGCTGGCAGGTGTGTACACGATCCCAATTTTATCTGCTGTGTCACAGAGTAGCCCAATGTTCAGGGCCATCACCCAGCCACCATCCTCAAAAGACTGCACAACAATCCAGCTGATATGGCCCCATTGTAGACCAAGCTACTGCAGAGTGCCTGGATGCTGCAACAACACAAAATGACATTTCTCGCCTCACAGCAGTAGCAGCCCCACACTGCAGGGGATTTCCCGTTAGCAACCCCAAAGTCGGCAACTGGCACATGTCTCACAACACACGCCCTCCGAATTGCTTGGCACTCCGCCTTGCTGCCCCAATCCACACCAAAGATAGGTTTATTTTCAGCGAGGTGGTGGCCGACAGGGACGTCCACCATGGCCTACTCTGCCAAAGCACAGGGGGATGGCACTCGACGCACAGTGAAGTTAACGACATCATCAATAAGAGCCTCACCACAGCTGGATGCCCAGCTGAAAGAGAGCCCCATTACCTAACTCCCCGTAACTCTGATGCTCTTATTGGTCGCCCAGATGGTATCACAGTGAACCCCTGGAAGAATGGCAAGCAGTTGGTATGGGACTACATGTGCATGTGCACCCTAACTTACACCTGCATTGATTTCAGTGTTTCACAACCGGGTGGCACTCCACTCACAGGGAATTAGCCAATCCCATAAGTACAGAGAACTGGATCAATACTACAATTTTGTCCCCATTGCTTCTGAAACACTTGGCGCCTGGGTAAGAGTGCCCCAGTTTTTTGAAGGAACTGGGTTTAGGCTAATTGAAACAACAAAAGAACCTAGAGCTTCCAGCTTCCTTTTCCAGCACCTCAGCGTTGCGATACAGAGGGAAAATGCACAGTGCATTTAGCGTTCCTGCCCCCATCTGAGGAGCTGGAGGAACTCTACAACTTATGATAATCATCTTTGTACCCTATATGTAACTCCTTTTTTTCTAACCAAGTTTAAATAAAACAAATATACATACCATTCACTATACTACTCCGCTCCCTATATCATTCACCCTGCAAAGTTTGGTGAGACTAGCACCAAACGTTTGGCCTCCAACATCATACAGACAGACAGAAAAACAAGCAAACATTATCTGTTATGGATAATATTAATTTATGAGCAGATATTAAGTCCACCCTCGTCACACACATGTGACACGTCGTCACACACATGTGACACGTCGTCACCACATGTGACACGTCGTCACACACACACACATGTGACACGTTGTCACACACATGTGACACGTCATGAATTAAGGTAAAATTTAAGCCTCAGGTTAATGTGAGGATAGTTGACACTGTAACCCAACCTCAGGTAGTGTGAGGATGGTTGACACTGTAACCAACCTCAGGTTAATGTGAGGAGGTTGACACTGTAACCCAACCTCAGGTTAATGTGAGGATGGTTGACACTGTAATCCAACCTCAGGTTAGTGTGAGGATGGTTGACACTGTAACTCGTCCTCAGGTTAATGTGAGGATGGTTGACACTGTAACCCAACCTCAGGTTAGTGTGAGGATGGTTGACACTGTAACCCAACCTCAGGTTAGTGTGAGGATGGTTGACACTGTAATCCAACCTCAGGTTATGTGAGGATGGTTGACACTGTAACTCGTCCTCAGGGTAATGTGAGGATGGTTGACACTGAACCCAACCTCAGGTTAGTGTGAGGATGGTTGACACTGTAACCCAACCTCAGGTTAGTGTGAGGATGGTTGACACTGTAACTCGTCCCCATCATGACTTAAATTTTACCTTAAGTCATGACGTGTCACATGTGTGTGACAACGTGTCACATGTGTGTGTGTGTGACGACGTGTCACATGTGTGTGACGACGTGTCACATGTGTGTGACGACGTGTCACATGTGTGTGACGAGGGTGACTTAATATCTGCTCATAAATTAATATTATCCATAACAGATAATGTTTGCTTGTTTTTCTGTCTGTCTGTATGATGTTGGAGGCCAAACGTTTGGTGCTAGTCTCACCAAACTTTGCAGGGTGAATGATATAGGGAGCGGGAGTAGTATAGTGAATGGTATGTATATTTGTTTTATTTAAACTTGGTTAGAAAAAAGGAGTTACATATAGGGTACAAAGATGATTATCATAAGTTGTAGAGTTCCTCCAGCTCCTCAGATGGGGGGCAGGAACGCTAAATGCACTGTGCATTTTCCCTCTGTATCGCAACGCTGAGGTGCTGGAAAAGGAAGCTGGAAGCTCTAGGTTCTTTTGTTGTTTCAATTAGCCTAGAACCCAGTTCCTTCAAAAAACTGGGGGCACTCTTACCCCAGGCGCCAAGTGTTTCAGAAGCAATGGGGACAAAATTGTAGTATTGATCCAGTTCTCTGTACTTATGGGATTTGGCTAATTCCCTGTGAGTGGCAGTGCCACCGGTTGTGAAACACTGAAATCAATGCAGGTGTAAGTTAGGGTGCACATGCACATGTAGTCCCATACCAATTGCTTGCCATTCTTCCAGGGGTTCACTGTGATACCATCTGGGCGACCAATAAGAGCATCAGAGTTACGGGGAGTTAGGTAATGGGGCTCTCTTTCAGCTGGGCATCCAGCTGTGGTGAGGCTCTTATTGATGATGTCGTTAACTTCACTGTGCGTCGAGTGCCATCCCCCTGTGCTTTGGCAGAGTAGGCCATGGTGGACGTCCCTGTCGGCCACCACCTCGCTGAAAATAAACCTATCTTTGGTGTGGATTGGGGCAGCAAGGCGGAGTGCCACAGCAATTCGGAGGGCGTGTGTTGTGAGACATGTGCCAGTTGCCGACTTTGGGGTTGCTAACAGGAAATCCCCTGCATGTGGGCTGCTACTGCTGTGAGGCGAGAAATGTCATTTTGTGTTGTTGCAGCATCCAGGCACTCTGCAGTAGCTTGGTCTACAATGGGGCCATATCAGCTGGATTGTTGTGCAGTCTTTTGAGGATGGTGGCTGAGGTGATGGCCCTGAACAATTGGGCTACTCTGTGACACAGCAGATAAAATTGGGATCGTGTACACCTGCCAGCTGATGTAAGTAAGCAGGTAGAATTTCCTTCACAAGGTCGTCGGATGCAGAGGAGGACAGGAAGGCTGGTACAGCGATTTGCGTTGTTTTTCCAACACCGAGGCCCCCAAGTCTTAGGGTACTTACGGGAAGAGAGGCTTGTTTCCACTGTAGGTCATCGAGAGAGAGGATGAGGGCTTCTTCTAGCATTGATTTCAGTAACAGGTCATACTCTCCTAGATTTTGGCTACTGAAGGATGGTAACCACCTCAGAAAGTAGGTTTTCCTGGGGAAGGACAGACATCTGGTGATGAGGTAGAGTGCATCATGAGCATCAATATCCTCAATTCTCCCATTCATCCTCTTAAGGTCAGCGATTTTCTTAACAAGCACCTCATCGATTTTGCACGACACCCTCTATTCTCTCCTGATTCCCTGGTTGGAACATATTGCATGTATACTTATTAATATATATATATATATATATATATATATATATATATATTATATATATATATATTATATATATATATATATATATTATATATATATAACTGAAAACTCACACCCAGAAGTGACTCGAACCCATCATACCTAACCTATGGGTCCTACTCGAACCTATGGGTTCGAGTCACTTCTGGGGTGTGAGTTTTCAGTTGTATCTAGTCCGGGGACCATTCAGGCTTGTTTGCATATATTATATATATATATTATATATATAATATTATATATATAATTATATATATTATATATATATATATATATATATATATATATATATATATGTCGTACCTAGTAGCCAGAACGCACTTCTCAGCCTACTATGCAAGGCCCGATTTGCTAATAAGCAAGTTTCCTGAATTAATATATTTTCTCTAATTTTTTCTTATAAATGATAAATCTACCATTTCATTATGTATGAGGTTAATTTTTATTTATTGGAGTTAAAATTAACGTGATATATGACCGAACCTAACCAACCCTACCTAACCTAACCTAACCTATCTCTATAGGTTAGGTTAGATTAGGTAGCCGAAAAGTTAGGTTAGGTTAGGTAGGTTAGGTAAAAGAAAAACATTAATTCATGAAAACTTGGCTTATTAGGCAAATCGGGCCTTGCATAGTATGCTGAGAAGTGCGTTCTGGCTACTACGTACGAATATATATAATATATATATATATATATATATATATATTATATATATATATATATATATATATATATATATATATATATATATATATTAGTATATAATGTTTTATATATATATATAAATATATATATATTATATATATATATATATATATATATATATATATATATATATATATATATATATATATATATATATATATATATATTAGGGGTACCACCTCTGGTGCAATTGCAGGGACCCACATCCTCGAAGAAGAAAACATAGAGCATTCAGAGATCTTGTGGATTCTCACCGAATACTTAATTCTTTTCTTCTCCTACCACCCTATTATTTTTTTGTATGTTTTGTTTTATTATTGCAATGCTACAGTTACAGAGAACACACACACACACACACAAATATATAACAATTAAACAATCAGCGTTCGAAGACCTCGTCCAGCTCCTCGGAGGTTGGGTGCGTACCCAGGATACAGCACGCATTTCCCTCTGCACCGTGACACTGAGGCGCTGGAACAGGAAACTGGCTGCTCGTGGGTCTCTAGTTTTCCCAATGAGTTCCTCACAACTCCTTAAAAACTTGAGACCCACGAGCAGCCAGTTTCCTGTTCCAGCGCCTCAGTGTCACGGTGCAGAGGGGAAATGCGTGCTGTATCCTGGGTACGCACCCAACCTCCGAGGAGCTGGACGAGGTCTTCGAACGCTGATTGTTAATTGTTATATATTTGTGTGTGGTGTGTGTGTGTTCTCTGTAAACTGTAGCATTGCAATAAAATAAAACAAAACATACAAAAAAATAATAGGGGTGGTAGGAGAAGAAAAGAATTAGTATTCGGTGAGAATCCACAAGATCTCTGAATGCTCTATGTTTTCTTCTTCGAGGATGTGGGTCCCTGCAATTGCACCAGAGGTGGTAACCCTAATATATATATATATATATATATATATAATATATATATTATATATATATTATAATATATATATATATATATATATATATATATTTATATATATATATAAAACATTATATATATATATATATATATATATATATATATATATATATATATATTATATATAATATATATATATATTATATAATATATATATATATATATGTCGTACGTAGTAGCCAGAACGCACTTCTCAGCATACTATGCAAGGCCCGATTTGCCTAATAAGCCAAGTTTTCATGAATTAATTGTTTTTCTTTTACCTAACCTACCTAACCTAACCTAACTTTCGGCTACCTAATCTAACCTAACCTATAGAGATAGGTTAGGTTAGGTTAGGTAGGGTTGGTTAGGTTCGGTCATATATCTACGTTAATTTTAACTCCAATAAATAAAAATTAACCTCATACATAATGAAATGGGTAGATTTATCATTTCATAAGAAAAATTAGAGAAAATATATTAATTCAGGAAAACTTGGCTTATTAGGCAAATCGGGCCTTGCATAGTAGGTGAGAAGTGCGTTCTGGCTACTAGGTACGACATATATATATATACTATATATATATAGAATATATATATATATATATATATAGATATATATATATATATATATATATATAAATATATATATATGCAAACAAGCCTGAATGGTCCCAGGACTAGATACAACTGAAAACTCACACCCAGAAGTGACTCGAACCCATAGGTTCGAGTAGGACCCATAGGTTAGG
>WNGS01102328.1:31302-51323 GCA_020271785.1 Procambarus virginalis
GTGTCATGTTCACAGAAGGTACCATCCGTTTTCTATGTGCGGCGGCTGGACGCCACTAGAGAAGGTAAACAGCACACAGGACGCTGCCAAGCTTGGGAGCTACTCTATCATGTAGTTTTTAGTATTAAAGTCAGTAACCAGGAATGACTTTACATCAACCTTACTACCAAGACTATCTCAGCTATACACAGACACCACACTGGCGACGACGATGAACTGGGAACGCAGGTATTTTGTTCAACAAAACACAAGGAAGGAGCATGCTGTCTCGCCCAGAGGAGGAAGGAGAAGCTGTCTGTGAGCACCATACCCGATGCTGTATGCAACCCCATGCTGTGTGCTGACTGTTGCTGTGTGCTGATCGTTGCTGTGTGCTGGCCGTTGCTGTGTGCTGGCCAATGCTGTGTGCTACCCAAGCTGTGCTGAGTGTTGCTGTGAGAAGGAATCTGCCGACGCTGTGTACGAAACGACGCTTTGATGCAGTGTACAAAACCCGATGTTTTGGTTACGAAACGACGCTCCGTGCTACAAATTCTTCACGCTGTGAACCAACTGCTGCCTACTGCTGCCAACTGCTGCAACTGCTGCCTACTGCTGCCCAACTGCTGCCAATTGCTGTACCAACTGCTAACAACTGCTGTGTTGCTGTGAGTAGGAACAACACATGTACACAAGGGCTAGGTAAGAAGTCAGTTGCTGCTGTGTTGTGCACTGTTGTGAACTTTTGCATTAAAATGCTTGTGTGCTTTGCAAAATTAAAGTAATTACAGTGAATTCTTAATAACATATACAGTGCAGTAAGTGTTATATATTCTGAGGAACATTTTAAGTGATAAGTTTAAATTTATTCAGTAAAAATGGCAAATATACCTCAGTTTCCTGCATTTGATCCTGACTGTGACCAGACAAACCTGTCACAGAGGTGGGTCAAATGGCTTAAAAGGTTTGAAAATTTGTTGATAGTTTCTGACATCAAAAGTGCTGAAAGAAAGCGTGCCTTTCTGCTTCATATGCAGGTGATAGAGTTTGTGATCTTTGATACACTGAAAGATACTGGTGGTGCCAAAGATTATGACACTGCCAAGGCCAAATTAACTGAGCATTTCAAACCAAGGCAAAATACTGCTATGGAAATTATGCATTTCAGGAGAGCAAAACAACTCTCTAATGAAACTGTTGATCAATACCATACACGTCTGCAGGTTTAGCAGCCCACTGTGAGTTTGCTGATGTTGACAAAGAAATCAAACAGCAAATAATTGAAACATGCACATCTACACGTCTTCGTCGAAGAGCTCTAGAACTAGAACTGTTGATGATGAAAGTTCTCTTAACAAGATACTGGATATGGCTCGTCGAATGGAAGATGCTGCACGTGATGCTCGTGCCATGGAGTGCAGTGCCAACAACGGTTCTGCCACTGTTACTAACAGTCATGAAGTATGTAAGTTCAGGGAGTACACCATGATCATAGAAGATATCATGCCAAACCTAACATTAAATTGAGCCGAGAACCACATCACAACTGGAGTCATGGAACAAGACTCAAGCAGTCACAACGACTCACATCAGAGGTTGTCAATAATAAATGTTACAATTGTGGAGGAGACTACCCACACCAAGATAATGTTTGTCCTGCACAAGGTAAGAAGTGCTATGAGTGTAGAAAACTAGGTCATTTTGGTGCTATGTGTCGTTCCGCACTAAAGAAACCACAATCAATAAATAAAAGCAATGTACGAGGATCAAGTCATAGGAGTCGAGGTGGCAAACACAATATTGCACCTCAAATCAAGAATGTTAATAATATACAAGACAACATTTCATTACAACCAGTCTCAGATGACAGTGAATGTGATTATATTTATGGAGTACAATCAATCACAGAATGGAATGATCTTCCAAACAACCCAGAGACTATAGTATACATTGCTGGCATTTGTCTCAAAATTCTCATTGACACTGGATCAAACATTGACACCACCATTGCTGAGTGCCACTATGAAAATTTAAAAAACAGTTCCCAAAGCTTGAAAACTATAATGGCAAAGCCACTGCCTATGCTTCAAAGGTAGCCTTACCAGTGATTGGAACTTTCACTGCAGAGATTAAGTCAAAGAATGCAATGCTCATTACTACATTCCATGTTGTTAGGAATGCAAAGGAGTCTTTACTCAGTTACAAGACTTCAACCAAATTGGGGCTACTTCAGCTTTCTAATGCTGTAGCAGTGGAATCTGCAAACAATGTTGATGCTATTGTTGCTGAATTTTCTGATCGGTTTAAATCCATAGGTTGTTATACTGATAGCAAGGTACATCTGCATATCAACCCAGATGTAATTCCAGTTGCCCAACCACATCGCCGACAACCATTCCATACTCGCAAGAAAGTCGATGCCGAACTGGATAGGCTGATAGAACTATCATTGAACCGGTAACAGGCCCAACACCATGGGTAAGCCCAATTGTCACTCCACCAAAGCCGAAGAATCCAGATGAGATACGCATTTGTGTAGACATGCGTGTTCCCAACAAGGCAATAATGCGTGAACGCCATCCTACACCCACTGTAGATGATATGATATACCGCTTGAATGGTGCAACTGTATTCAGCAAGTTAGATTTAAACAAGGGCTATCATCAGCTTGAACTTGATGATGAGAGTCGATTCATCACAACGTTTACGACACATCGAGGTCTGTATAGGTACAAGCGCCTGAGTTTTGGTATTAACAGTGCTGCTGAAGTATTCCAGCACATCATCAGCCAGGTATTGCAAGATATACCTAATGCTGACAACATGTCTGATGACATCATTGTTTATGGCCGTACCCAAGCTGAACACGACAAAGCTCTTCGTGCAACATTGCAACGCTTACGAGAAAAGAATTTGACGCTAAGCCGAGCAAAGTGTGAGTTCAATCAACATAAATTGAATTCTTGGACATGTATTAGTGACAAAGGTCTATCTCCAGATCCTAAGAAAGTTGCAGATATCAGAATGCTGCACCTCCTTCAACATCCACTGAAGTACATAGTTTTCTGGGAATGGCAAACTACTGTTCTCGCTTCATTCCAGATTTTGCTACCATTACGAAGCCTCTACGTGAGCTCCTGAAGAAAAATGCATCATGGTACTGGAGCGATGTCGAGCAAAATGCATTTGATGCTGTGAAAGATGCACTAGTAGAAAATGCGACTGCTGCATACTTTGATCCATCAATGGACACTGAGTTAACGGTGGATGCTAGTCCTGTTGGTTTAGGTGCTGTGTTAGCCCAACACAAACCTGGTCAACCAGATTCAAGAGTAGTAATTGCCTACGCCAGCCGTTCTCTCACAGATGTTGAGCAACGATACAGTCAGACAGAGAAGGAAGCTCTTGCTCTTGTATGGGGCTGTGAACACTTCAATGTGTATCTGCTTGGTGCACCCTTTACCACGATAGTCACTGACCACAAACCGTTGGAGACCATCTTCAATAATCCAAAGTCCAAACCACCAGCTCGCATTGAGAGATGGGCTCTTCGTCTGCAACCATACAACTTTACGGTGAAATACAAGCCAGGTGCAGGCAATCCCGCTGATTACATCAGTCGACATCCTGCCAACAGTTTCACCATCACCAAGCATCAGCAAGTTGCCGAGGAATATGTACACTCTGTAACCTGTGATGCAGTCCCTAAGGCTCTCACACTTGACGAAATCCGTACTGCAACCCTAGAGGACCCAACACTGCAAGCAACAGTGGATGCATTGACCAAGAAAAAGTTTCCACGCATCCCACCCTCAGGAGTTGACCAAGATGCATTCAAAGCACTTGAACGCATCCAGACAGAATTAAGTATTACGCAACAACGCGACACCGTGCTGCGAGGTACTCGTATCGTCATTCCAGCTGTTCTCCAGCAACGTGCTCTGAAGCTTGCACATCAAGGACACCAAGGTCTTGTAAGGACCAAACAGCTGCTACGAGAAAAGGTGTGGTTTCCTGGCATTGATCGTCAAGCTAAGGACATGCATGATGCCTGTGTCCCTTGCCAAGCTGCAGTGGATACTTCAAGACCAACACCTCTACAACCTTCACCACTACCTGCTGCACCATGGATGGAAGTATCGATGGACTTCTGTGGACCACTACCAACTGGAGAGTACTTGATGGTAGTCATTGATGATCACTCACGTTATCCAGAAGTAGAAATCATCACTTCCACATCTGCAAAGGCTGTCATCCCGAAGCTCGACAAGATCTTTTCAAACTTTGGCATTCCTGAAGTTGTCAAGACAGACAATGGACCGCCATTCAATGGACAAGACTTCGTCAACTTTGCTGAGCATATTGGATTCAAACACCGCCGTGTGATGCCACTACATCCTCAAGCAAATGGAGAAGTAGAGAGATTCATGCAACCTCTCATGAAAGCTGTACGCTGTGCTCATGCCGAAGGACGATCCTGGAAACAAGCTATGTATGCTTTTCTCAGGAACTACCGTGCAACACCGCATGGAACACTGGGCAAGTCGCCTGGCGAACTTTTATTTGGACGTCCTATGAGAATCTACACGCAGTGTATAGAATCTTTTAGAATCTAAAGATCTGCAACCGGGCACGGATAATATTTTTAATTAATAGCATAATTAATTAGAAATGATTCCAGAGTACTGGTGTATTGATGAATATTTTCCAAGCGAATGATCAAGTTATAAAAAATACGAAACAGAAACTCATTTAACAAAACCACAAAAGTTATTCTTAGATTTTCTGTGCTCCGCTCTACAGGTGTTCCTGATCTGGCCGTGTTGGCGCTCACTTAGGTCCAGACACACTATACGTTATCAGACCATTCTCACACTTCAATAAGGTCCGTTAAATGTAAAAGTCGAGCGTGATCCTCCTTCAAGGAAGTCAGTCATGAGCATATTCCCCATCAAAAACCTCACTCTGGAGCATCACGTCATAATTACAGCCAGGTGTAGCCACATAGCCTCACACACACATGTACATTCAAAATAAATCAAATGACGTCATGATATACCGAGGCGTCACTCTGAAAAGGTGACCTCTACTCCGTACACACGCAACTCCATCCACCAATGGTTGATTAATTACTACCCAGGCAAAATGCCATGGCTATCTCGAAATATAATTTTAATGTTTTGGCGATTTTGTTTTTTTAATATAGAGACTTTGCTCAGGAGGATGTTGCTCTGAAGTTTGGGATTTTGTAGACAAAGTTTTATAGAAAACGTTTTGTAGAAAAACTATCAAAAGTAACGGGAAAATTTGTCCTCTCAGGACTTTATCTATCCAAACCTAATTTAACCAAGCTTAACCGAGCCTAACTTAGTCTAGTATAAACAAGCCTAGCCTAGTCTAACATAACCTGATGTAGCCTTGCTTAATAAGCATAACTTAACCTAGCCTAACCTAACTCATTCTAGTCAAGCCGAACCTAACCTAAAGAAGCCATACCTAGCGTAACTTAACATAGCCTAACCTTGCCTTGCGTAACCTAACCTAACCATGCGTAACCGTTCACCATCCTCCTGTTCATGTTCACCAGCCTCCTGCCCTGTGCACCAGCCTCCTGCCCTGTGCACCAGCCTCCTGCCATGTTCACCAGCCTCCTGCCCTGTTCACCAGCCTCCTGCCATGTTCACCAGCCTCCTGTCCTGTTCACCAGCCTCCTGCCATGTTCACCAGCCTCCTGCCATGTTCACCAGCCTCCTGCCATGTTCACCAGCCTCCTGCCCTGTTCACCAGCCTCCTGCCATGTTCACCAGCCTCCTGCCATGTTCACCAGCCTCCTGCCATGTTCACCAGCCTCCTGTCATGTTCACCAGCCTCCTGTCATGTTCACCAGCCTCCTGCCCTGTTCACCAGCCTCCTGCCATGTTCACCAGCCTCCTGCCATGTTCACCAGCCTCCTGCCATGTTCACTAGCCTCTTGTCCTGTTCACCAGCCTCTTGCCCTGTTCACCAGCCTCCTGCCCTGTTCACCAGCCTCCTGCCATGTTCACCAGCCTCTTGTCCTGTTCACCAGCCTCCTGCCCTGTTCACCAGCCTCCTGCATGTTCACCAGCCTCCTGCCATGTTCACCAGCCTCCTGCCATGTTCACCAGCCTCTTGTCCTGTTCACCAGCCTCCTGCCCTGTTCACCAGCCTCCTGCCATGTTCACCAGCCTCCTGCCATGTTCACCAGCCTCTTGTCCTGTTCACCAGCCTCCTGCCATGTTCACCAGCCTCCTGCCATGTTCACCAGCCTCCTGCCATGTTCACCAGCCTCCTGCCCTGTTCACCAGCCTCTTGCCCTGTTCACCGTTCATCATTGTCTAGCACCGTTCATCATTGCCTTAATTGGACCATTCATCATTGCCTAGCACCGTTCATCATTGCCTTAATTGAACCATTCATCATTGCCTAGCACCATTCATCATTGCCTAGCACCGTTCATCATTGCCTAGCACCGTTCATCAGTGTCATGCACCGTTCATCACTGCCTAGCACCGTTCATCATTGCCTAGCACAGTTCATCATTGCCTAGCACCGTTCATCATTGCCTAGCACCGTTCATCATTGCCTAGCACCGTTCATTATTGCCTAGCACCGTTCATCATTGCCTAGCGCCATTCATCATTGCCTAGCATCGTTCATCATTGCCTAGCACCGTTCATCATTGCCTAGCACCGCTCACCATTGCCTAGCACCGTTCATCATTGCCTAGCACCGCTCTCCATTGCCTAGCACCGTTCATCATTGCCTAGCACCGTTCATCATTGCATAGCACTGTTCATCATTGCCTAGCACCGTTCATCAGTGTCTTGCACCGTTCATCATTGCCTAGCACCGTTCATCATTGCCTAGCGCCTTTCATTATTGCCTAGCACCGCTCACCATTGCCTAGCACCATTCATCATTGCATAGCACCGTTCATCATTGCCTAGCACCGTTCATCAGTGTCTTGCACCGTTCATCAGTGTCTTGCACCGTTCATCATTGCCTAGCACCGTTCATCATTGCCTAGCACCGTTCATCATTGCCTAACACAGTTCATCATTGCCTAGCACAGTTCATCATTGCCTAGCACCGTTCATCATTGCCTAGCACCGCTCTCCATTGCCTAGCACCGTTCATCATTGCCTAGCACCGTTCATCATTGCATAGCACTGTTCATCATTGCCTAGCACCGTTCATCAGTGTCTTGCACAGTTCATCATTGCCTAGCACCGTTCATCATTGCCTAGCACCGTTCATCATTGCCTAGCACCGCTCACCATTGCCTAGCACCGTTCATCATTGCATAGCACTGTTCATCATTGCCTAGCACCGTTCCTCAGTGTCTTGCACCGTTCATCATTGCCTAGCGCCATTCATCATTGCCTAGCACCGCTCACCATTGCCTAGCACCGTTCATCATTGCCTAGCACCGTTCATCATTGCCTAGCACCGTTCATCATTGCCTAGCACCGTTCATCATTGCCTAGCACCGTTCATCAGTCTTGCACCGTTCATCATTGCCTAGCACCGTTTATCATTGCCTAGCACCGTTCATCAGTGTCTTGCACAGTTCATCATTGCCTAGCACCGTTCATCATTGCCTAGCACCGTTTGTCATTGCCTAGCACTGTTCGTCAGTGTCTTGCACCGTTTATCATTGCCTAGCACCGTTCATCATTGCCTAGCACCGTTCATCATTGCCTAGCACCGTTCATCATTGCCTAGCACCGTTCATCATTGCCTAGCACCGTTCATCAGTGTCTTGCACCGTTCATCATTGTCTAACACCGTTTATCATTGCCTAGCACCGTTCATCATTGCCTAGCACCGTTTATCATTGCCTAGCACCGTTTATCATTGCCTAGCACCGTTCATCAGTCTTGCACCGTTTATCATTGCCTAACACCGTTCGTCAGTGTCTTGCACAGTTCATCATTCCCTAGCACCGTTCATCATTGCCTAGCACCGTTTATCATTGCCTAGCACTGTTCGTCAGTGTCTTGCACCGATTTTCGTTGCCTAGCACCGTTTATCATTGCCTAGCACTGTTCGTCAGTGTCTTGCACCGTTTATCATTGCCTAGCACCGATTTTCGTTGCCTAGCACCGTTTATCATTGCCTAGCACTGTTCGTCAGTGTCTTGCACCGTTTATCATTGCCTTGCACCGTTCATCATTGCCTAGCACCGTTCATCATTGCCTAGCACTGTTCGTCAGTGTCTTGCACCGTTTATCATTGCCTAGCACCGTTCATCATTGCCTAGCACCGTTCATCATTGCCTAGCACCGTTCATCAGTGTCTTGCACCGTTCATCATTGTCTAGCACCGTTTATCATTGCCTAGCACCGTTCATCATTGCCTAGCACCGTTTATCATTGCCTAGCACCGTTTATCATTGCCTAGCACCGTTCATCAGTGTCTTGCACCGTTTATCATTGCCTAGCACCGTTTATCATTGCCTAGCACCGTTCATCAGTCTTGCACCGTTTATCATTGCCTAACACCGTTCGTCAGTGTCTTGCACAGTTCATCATTCCCTAGCACCGTTCATCATTGCCTAGCACCGTTTATCATTGCCTAGCACTGTTCGTCAGTGTCTTGCACCGATTTTCGTTGCCTAGCACCGTTTATCATTGCCTAGCACTGTTCGTCAGTGTCTTGCACCGTTTATCATTGCCTAGCACAGATTTTCGTTGCCTAGCACTGTTCGTCAGTGTCTTGCACCGTTTATCATTGCCTAGCACCGATTTTCGTTGCCTAGCACAGTTTATCATTGCCTATCACCGTTATTCGGTGTCTTGCACCGTTCATCTTTGCTTCACTAGAGCTGTGCACTGTTCACCAGTACTGTGCATGGTTCACTAGTGTCCTACACTGTTCACCAGTACAATGCATGTGTTCACTGGAGTCCTGCACTATTTACCAGTACCATGCATTATTCACTAGAGTCCTGCAGTGTTCACCAGTACCGTGCATTGTTTTTTAAAGTGTAAGTTAAAAAAGTTTACCAATATTTAGCATTAATTTCTTTATTTCAATTTAACTTATCAGCCATGGTGTCTTAAGTTGTCGTGTTCAATACTTGCCTTTGAGCACGCTTCCTGCAGCTTATTCGTGCTCGCTGGCTTGTCAGCAGAGAGAACTTCACCTGCTGGTGAGAGGGAAAACGCACCACTGGCTGCTCGGCTGTCAGCTGGCGTTGGTGAGGTCCCCTTGCATCACCCCACATATGAACTTTTTTTTTTTTGGCTGAGCAGCATATAAATTCAATGAGGTGTCATACATATAAAATATCGATATAGTAAATGCTGTGAGCGCTTGTAATATCGTAACAGCTTCAGGTGGTCTGAGTTGCCATGAGGGCTAATGAACAATCCAGGTTATCCAAGTTAAGCTGGCCTGGATTAAGGGCCCCTAGTCACTTAACTATAACATTTTGCCCAATAATTCTTTCATAACACTTGAAAACCTATATTTATTTTTATATTTTAAACTTTATTTGAAAGACATCGGTTAACTTTAAGTATTTTCTTATATTATTATTGCCACCGACGAGAGCGCTCAAAATAATGTTTTAACATAGATGACAACACTCAAAATACTCAGAAACACAGAAATCACATTATCGTGATATATATGAATGAGAAAATCCACTTGGACTATAGGTGGGCGCGAACCTACGACCAACATTCCCAAAGTAATGGTCGAGTACGCGACTGTCAGAATATGCTGGTATGTTCCTAGCCCAGTGGTCTAGTGTCACACAGTCCCTTACCCCTAGACATAAAATTTAAATAATACCAAAATTAACAGAATAGGATGTTCCTCACCAGATTTGGCAGATCAGTGTGATTTAACCCAGTCTGAGTTGGCAGCAGTATTATTAGAACATAAACAAACTGCCCCTGGTGAGGATTGTATAACTTATAAGACCTTGAGCTTACTTAATGATGTTCCTAGCCACCCCTCTGCTTGACCTTTATTATACCAGCCTCTCACAATGTAACTTGCCAAAGAAATGGACACAAACTCGCATAGTACCAATACCTAAGCCTAACGAAAAAATTCAGACCCATTTTCCTTACATCTTGAATGTGTAAAGTATTGGAGAAAATTGTTCTCATTCTCATCATGTTTCAGGGCAAAGACATGTGCTCCTAACCCTATATGGATTTATGGCCATATTTTCATGAATTACAGAAACATGTTTTGCTGAATATTTTGTACACACTAAGGATAGGTCACAAGTAGTCTTTATTGATCTAAAGTCAACTTTCGATGTAGCCAACAGTGAAATATTGCCCTCAGGTTACTGAATATGGAATCAGAGGTAATCTTCTGAGTTGAATAAAGAACTGCCTATCCAACAGGCATGCAAGTGTCCTATTTAAAGGAGTTAAGAGTACAAGAACAGCTACATTTGAAAAAGGTACATTTCAAGGTGATGTGTTAAGCCCTTTGCTCTTCAATATTCATATGCACAAGCTTATTCATGTCATATATGTAAAACCTGCGGAAACTGTGACATGCTGATGATATTTGTATTATGGCACTGTCATGACCTCATGTTTCACAGCATTACTGGAATCCGTAGCCTGGCCAAAATCAATACTTGGGTTAAGTAAAAGGCTAGCAAAAATACTCCAGTTTACTGGGGCATATAACATTGGTCACCGTAAAAATAATAAAGGAACTATAGTTCTCTACAACTCATACTCTGTCACATTATCCAGCTTCTTAAAGCTCTTCGAAATCATCAACAGGCCTTAAACAGCACACCCTCGGGACTAGCTGACACCATCCTTTATCCTGGTGCAGTGGTACACTAGCCCTTTAGTATGCTACAAACACAATTACAGGATGGTGGTATCACACTCATTAATTAACGGGGTTGAGGAATCAATATCATATCAAAGCACAATAGCATCACTTAAGATCCTCAGGTACCCACCTCAATATGTACTCATAAAATCATCTACCACCTAGCACAAATGATGTACATCGGTAGAACTGATCCAAGACAGATACTACAGCACAATATATATATATATATACTAGTAGTCAATAAACACACAAAATGCCACTTAAGCAAGAGCTGGACGTCACACGTCCGCCCGTCAGAGAAATCAAAGATCTAGTGACGCCTCAGGGCCGGCGGGCCGCTTGACACATGATTTCCAACTTGGCAAGTCAACCGACGCTTTTCCGTCAAATCTCACAAGCTTATATCAAACCATTTACCAATCAATAACTCCTAAATTATACAGTACAGAATAAGTATTTAAATATACAACCTTACATGAGAACACAATCACTGAATCAATATATAAGAGAATACAACATGATGTATAAAAATAATTAACAGAGAATTCATTTCTACAGGGTATGGTAACACTGGCGGAGACGGTAAGCCAAAGGGGGGAGGGAGTTAAGGGAGAATTTCAAAGACGTTATCGGTCAACCGTTAGTATACAAGTATACATGAATATAAGTAAGCATCATATACCAACAATATTACCAAAACCTTGCCTCTGTGGTATAAATCTCACAGTACCAGAATATCAGTTACAAGATGACAAGAGCTAATGCAATGAACAGTAATGAAATTTATATATCATAGTATACAAGCTAGTCTTACATTTGGTATCTAAATGTACACATTCTACATCGTAATACACATACCATGTCATGTACAACAATACATAGAATTTCATACTATAGAGACAATGGTATTTTGCAAGAAATTGAACATTAGGCTTCTGCTATTTCCTATACATCCAATATCTCTACAATTACATGGCACATAATTTTGGTAATGGTACATAATATGTACAAGTATATTAAACATACAATGGCAATACGTAGTATATACTAGAGTATTATCAAGAAGATATATAGAAACAATAATATTTGTGATACTAGGCTAATCCACCTGGGTATCACTATACAGTTTGAACGCATTATACACCAGCCACAGTATGATCATACTGGTGTATGTGTGGTCATAACAGGCACACTGTAAACATAGACTGCAAGCATTACTTGATTCATTTTTCAAGAAAATAATAGAATGTGGCCTCATAATCTCTTTTGGTAAAGCAAGGAGTTATTATTCCACCATCATGATAACTGTACTAATAATAAAGTGCCTGTGGAGACGTGAGAGCCTAATAAAGATCTTGGAATCGAAGTTAATGATACAAATCTCATCATTAACATTCGCAAATTTTTTTTGAGATTCTTAAAAGTCTTGCGAGATCTTTATGAGTTCTAAAAACTAAAGCTGTCCTCTATTTACGAGAGAATAGTTCTACTTAATACTATGTTTTGTGCAAACGTTTCGAAAAGTAATGGTCCCCTAGCAAAATTCATATTAAATTGAGATCCATTCTAAACCACCCTGACTGTTCCCTGAACTCTCCACAAAAAACTCATTACATCGTGTGCCTCAGTTGTTGTGCAAATAATCTTATGAAACTGAAGGCGTTAGCTACATTTCCCCTTGGGAGGATGTTCAGGTTTCTATACATTATACACCCATCAGCTTATAGCATACGTATATCACTGAAACTATGAGATGCATAACACTTAAAGCTAATGACAGTGTCTTCAAAATGTCAAACTATCTGAATTCTATGCCTTTAGTAGTATTACAAGTAGCGTGTAATATTAAATTGGAGGTGTCTTTTGCATTGATAATAACATTTGTATACAATTTGTGTGCATCCTATTCCATGATGGAATTAGAAAGCATGACTTTGTAGATCGATTGGGGGGGAGGGAATTATCAGGAGAATGCGCCAATTCATTACGACTATATAGCACTTGGAAGGAATCAGGATAAGGATTTGAAGATGGACCAGGGTGAAGGAATGGTGCCCAAGTGATTCTCTACCACTTGGACGGTCAGGGATTGAACACCGACATGCATGAAGCGAGACCGTCGCTCTAGTTTCCAGCCCAAGTGGTCTGGCAAATCGATTGGCCAATGAAGCTTTCAGGAAAGAAAACACAGACTGTGACTTTAGACCAGTTAATGCAAATATTAAAAACATACAAATTAAGGAGATTACTTCATCTTTAGAATAAATAAGAAATGTCAGAGACCTGAAAGCAGCAGCTGTAAAAGCTATAACAACTTTGTAATAATTGGTATTTATCTGGTCAGCACAGTAACTGGACCGGGCAATGTTATGTATTTTTGCGCAAATTCGCCTTGGCTATAGGGTTTTACACAACTCCCCCATGTAAGGGCGAAGCGGTAGAACGGCCTATTGACATAGCTCGAGTGCATGAGAGAGGTGTGTAAAACCCTGGTTTGTGTCTCGGAGAGGCTGCAGGATCCAAGTAAGTTAGGTACAACTTCTGGTTTCAACTCTTTTTGACCATGTCGTAGCTCAGTCGATTAAGGCAGTGTCTGGGATGATCTCGGACGTAGGTTCGAATCCTCGTCACGGCCCTTGTGGATTTGTTCACTGATGCATCACACTATTGTGATTTCTGTGTGTAACAATTGAAAGTTGCATTTACAAATTCGTAAACTGAAACATATATAATATATAATGTAGTATAATGTAACTTCGTGAAATATGTACATGCTTCAGATCTACAATTTAGACCTGTTGTCTTGTGTATGATTCTCTGTCCTGTGTGACAGTGAATACCAGCAGCCCCCTTACTGTAATTACACCTAGTTGAATTACTCAGATTAGGCAAAATTTAATATTTTGTCAATAAAAATGTTACTATTAATAATGTGCATACAAAAAACTAAATCATATTAATGTGATATCTACTGAGAATATCAATGAGAAAATCTATTTGGGATGTGAAGAATTTCTACTGAGGCCTCAGCGGTGGTACAGTGGTAGAATATGCGGCTGCCATATAATGCCTTGGTTGAGGGTTCGCGTCACCTCGCAGCTCCAGTGGAATTTCTCAATAATTATGTTCAATATTGGATCAACTATATTATGGGCTAGTTATGAACTAGTCTCTAAAACTAGGTCATAACACTGGCGGTGGCAAGAAGAGCGACCCATATGACCAATACCAACATTCAACTCATGTCAGTGACATCCAGAGGAGAGAAACAGTCTCCACAACGGCCGCCAAATCAAATAGACAAAATAAAGAAACTGAACGGTCCGGTCCGCCGCATAACCCCGGATAACCCCAGAATGTTGATGTGTGTGAAGGGTCTATAATTTCATGGTATGGTTGGTAAATAACTGTTCTGCTTCTGATTGTCTTCTCGTCATCCTATTTTTCATCCTCATCCTAATAAAAAGACAAAATCTGTCTTACTGTCCTGATGGAAAACCTCACTTTGCTTTTTCAACATATATTACCTTTCAAATTGTAAGCTAAATGTCACTCTATGCCAAAAATGGAAATTTGATTTAATAACAATAATGATAATAATAAAGTTTATTCAGGTAAAAGTTCATCCATTTAAAATGAGTTACAAATAGAATGTTGGATTTCTAGATACAGCTAGTATATACAATGCCTAAAGCCACTAATATGCACAGCGTTTTGGGCAAGACATGGAAAAAACACTGAGACTAACACTTAAAACTAATTGAGATCAAAAGCATAAAGTGAATTGAAAAAGGGAAATCAAAAGAAAAAAGAATGAAAATAATTTACATGGTGGATGGAACAGCAGAAATTTAAACAGAACAGCAGAAGTAATTTTAACTAAGTAACAGAAGGATAAAATTTTCTTGATATACATGGCAGATATCGACAGCTATACATGTTGGTCAATAATCAATATTGTTTGAAAATAGCAACACATAAGTTGACATTTAGAAGGTTACATGGAGTTGATTAGGTAGTAGTTAGTTTATCTCTTAAACTGGTTGAGAGAGGGACAGTCTTTGACGTGATTGGGAAGGTCATTCCACATTTTCGGACCCTTGATTTGCAGAGCATTTCTAGTTTCATTAAGTCGTACTCTTGGAAAATCAAATAGGTATTTGTTTCAAGTGTGGTGCCCATGGATTCTGTTACAACCTTCTAGGAAGCGCTTAAGGTCAGGATTGGCATTACAGATCAGAGTTTTATTAATATATAGAGTACACTTGAGAGGATGTGCAGTGACTTAATATCTAACATATTCAAAGATTTAAGTAAGGGGCCAGTGCTGTCTGGGGCCAGAGTTTGTTATTGTTCTAATAGCAGATTTGTGTTGAGTAACTAGAGGACGTAGATGATTTTGGGTAGTAGAGCCACAAGCACAGATACCATACTTGAGATGAGAGAGTAATAGAACGTTACCAGGGCAGAGCGAGGTACATAATATCTGATTTTAGAAAGAATGCCGACTGTTTTTTAAACTTTTATTGCTATATTTTGAATGTGGCCTTGGAAATTCAGTTTATTATCGATGAGAACACCAAGGAAAATACTATCTACTTTGTTACTAATTTGGATATTGTTAATCTTAGATTAATTTGATCTGAGGATTTATTACCAAACAAAATACCGAAGGTTTTGTCAATGTAAAGAGTGAGTTTGTTAGCAGTTAGCCAAAGATGGACTTTATTTAGTTCAGTATTCACTGTGTCTTTCAGAATATGAGGGTTAGGACTGGAAAAAATGAAGGTTGTGTCATCAACAATTAAAATTGGCTAGAGATGTTAAGAGGCATTTGGAGGGTCATTAAGTTAATGTGAATGAGAAAGAAAAGAGGGCCAAGTATACTACCCTGTTGAAAACCAATGTGGATGGGTAGGGTGGGAGAATTGGGATCATTCACAGAAACATACTAGAGCCTGTCACTAAGGCAAGACTGAAGGTATTGGAGGGAGTGAAATTTGTCTCCATAAATATGTAATTTAAGAAGAAGGTTTTGGTGGTTAACAGTGTCAAAAACCTTACGTAGGTCAACAAATAACCCAACAGTGAACTAATTTTTATCAAAAGCTGCATGTATCAAGTTAATCTACTAATCAGTGCATCATTGGTGTTTTTTTGGATCTGAAGCCATATAGGCAGGAGCTAAGTATATTGTGTTTACAAGAGTAAAGTTGCTTGTAGATTAGCTTTTCAAATATTTTGGACAAGGTTGGCAGAAAATATAAGTCTGAAATTGTTAACATCAGTGAGATCACCACATTTATGGACTGGGGGTTACTCTCTGTTTTTAGAATATCAGGAAAGGTTTGGAGTTCAAGTGATTTGTTGCAGAGCAGTGCAATGGCTGGAGCTAGATATCTAGAGTTTTTTTGTAAATTAAAGTTGGTATCTCAGCAAGGACACTTGATTCTATTTTAAGAGAAAGGATTATCTCATTAACATCAGAGGAATTAGTGGGAGTTAGGTACATAGACTCTGGATAGTTTTCTGTAAAGTATTCCTTAACATTAGTTAGGGATGATGAGATATCATTTGCAAGGAATGTGCCAATTGGTGAGAAGAAACTATTGAATTTAATGGCAGTGTCAGAGGGAGACTGCACACCATCGTTATTGGATAGGAGTATTAGTTTCTTATTCAAGATCTTCTTTGATACTAAAAATTTGGGAAATAGTGCTCCATGTTTTCTTGATGTTGCCCTTAATTTGATCGAATTTATTTTCATAATATTTTATTTTGGCTCTCTTAATGTTTTGGACAGCATTGATGAGTATCTCCTTGAACCTCTTTGAAGATGACCCTTAACCTATACTTCTTCTTATGGTCATTTTTTTATTAATACCCTTAGCTTATAAGCCATGGATTGTTTAACCTTTTAGTTGTAACTTGTTTAGTTAGAATTGAACAGTGGGTGTTATAAAGGCTCAGAGTTT
Organism: Procambarus virginalis; assembly: GCA_020271785.1. Taxonomy (NCBI): domain Eukaryota; kingdom Metazoa; phylum Arthropoda; class Malacostraca; order Decapoda; family Cambaridae; genus Procambarus; species Procambarus virginalis. The sequence continues at coordinate 48,102 of WNGS01102328.1, forward strand.
TATGAAGAAATGTTTGCACCGCTAGGTTAATGTTCACTATGTTACCTATTTCAGTCTCACAGTTGATATTAGCAGCAGCAGCAACAATAAAGTTGCTTATACAAGTTTCATTGTGCAGCCTAAAGCTTATCTTCATTGTATCTAGAGGTGGTTTATTAATGTTGGTTAAAAGAAATTGGGGTAATGATCTGTGGTCCTGTCAGTGATTATCCCTGAAGTGAGTGGAGAGGTTATGTTAGTCCAGATGTGGTCAAGAGCAGTGGCAGTACTATCAGTGATTCTAGTAGGTTTAGTAATTAAAGGTATGAGTAAGCAGGAATTCATACAGTTGAGGAAACAAGCAGCTTGAGGGTTATCAAGCTCGCTGAGGTCAATATTAAAATCTCCTGATATTATTAGCTGGGTTTTATTAAGTTTGTTCGTTAGTATTAGATTTCTAATGTTACAGTTGAATTCAGCAACATCAGTGTTAGGGATTCTATAAACTGACAATCAAATCAGCCTCGGCACTCTTGACTCTGAAACGAGTAAAGATATATTCGTCAGAGGTGTGTCTCTAGTTTTAATTACTTTTAAGCATGTCAGTTTTTGGTGGTATTAAATAGCAGTACCACCCTCTCTCAATTGGTCGACAGTTGTGACTTACCGAGTAGTTTGGTATGTTAAAGAGTTGTGTTATATCCTCTTTCAATCAAGTTGCAGTAAGTATAATAAAGGTGAATTTGTTGTTAGTTGTTTGACTTAGGGCACTAACATCATCAACGTGTTTGCTTAGGGATCTTACATTCAAGTTAATTACAGATACGTTATAGTAATGTGCTAATACATCGTTCACATCATGTGGCGTATAATACCTACAATTTTGATGATTGTCATATATAATTGATAAGAGGTTTAGTTCTGGGTCTATACTATACTAGGTTGCATAAGTAGGCTGTTTAGATAGATTAAATTGTTTTACACCTGTTTAGTAAACCCATTACTGTAATGTTTGTGTGACTTGTTAGGAATAAAATTTCTGACTGATTCGGGTAATATAATAATGTACTGAAATCGTATGTAAACTTTCCCAATTACAAATGTACAGCAACCATTTGTGAATAGAGCTTTTTATCTTATATGATTTGTAGAGCTCCAGTACCATCAGTCCCAGTTCTGGTACGGAGTGGAAGATTCACGCAGGTACATCAGACGCTGCAATCAGAAGCGGTTTGAGGAATGTAATTCGGAAAATCATCGTCACATGGTAGCTTATTTCCATAGAAAATTAAATGAATGGAAGTAAGACAGTCCACCGCATATATGGAAGCGTTAGTGGTAGTTGAGAAATCAACTATTGAGCGGTCACGACGTTACATAAATGATGTACTAAATTGCTCAAACTGAACCTAACCTAACCTAACCTAACTGACGCCCCCACGCATAGGAAACACGGCTGTTAGTGTTGGCAATGATATATAATACATCATGAAGACTAAACCACACACCAGGAAGTGAGGAGACGACGACGTATTGGTCCGTCCTGGACCGTTAACAAGTCGACTGTGGTGTGTCGTTTAGTCTTCATATCTTTAGCCACATTATTGTGACTCATCATCCGCATAGCACATCATATTATGTCCAGTGGGGGATTTTGACGTCAAAATATGAGGTATTATTCGAGAGGACAAGATGACTAGCAGTTTCTCCTCCCGTGCTGTCACAACGTCACAAAAATGACGTACAAAATTGCTTGAATGTAACCTAACCTAACTTTTTATTTTTTATTTATTTTTATTTTTACATGCAAGCATGTGTACAAGTTACAATAAAAGCATAAATAAATATAACATAGAACACAAGCACAAAGTACAAAGCACACATATGTGCACGGACAAGGAACAAATCAAGAGAAGACCAGCCGGAAGGGCTGACCACAAAATACACAAAAGCGCATACACAAAAGACAACAAAAGGATAAACACAGCGGAATATAAGCATAGGGAAACACCAAAACAAAACGCACACATAACAAGCCTACCAACACCTCCAACACAGATGGAGAGGCACCAACACAGAACGAAAAACATACAATAATAAAGATAAAAACAAGAAAGAAAAAGACTTCCCATAACAAACTGGAGGCAAAACATAATGGCAAACATAACAAAGAGCATAAACCTTGGCCGGAACACGCCAACGTCCTGAAAGGCACGCAATATGACATAAACAAGCGCACACGACATCCACAACCAGACACACAAACGCACAAGAACCACACACCCACAAACAGGCCCTACAAAGAAACCACAATACAAACGGAGCACGCAGGAACCGGGAAGCATAACCCACCCCACCCACACACACAACACCCTACCCACACCCCACAGCCACGCACACAAAAGGATAGACAAAATACAAAGAAATCAGATGCGAGGAACACAGTCCTCAAGAGGCATGAGCGTATTTTTCAGAGAAAAAATCGTAAGGATACTTCTTCTTATAAGCCTCCCAAATCAAATGCTCAAGGTCGGAAGGGTTACGGATCCCCCACATCCGAGGGGATATCATAAACTCTGGAACATCCAGATCAAGAGGCAGCGGCCAACGCTTAAGGTCATGTTCAAACCGTTCATCATTGCCTTGCACCGTTCATCATTGCCTTAATTGAACGATTCATCATTGCCTAGCACCGTTCATCATTGGTTTATCACCGTTCATCATTGCCTAGCACTGGTCATAATTGTCTTGCACAGTTCATCATTGCCTAGCACAGTTCGATTGTCTTCCCATCTTTAATCATTTCGTAGCACGGTTCATCAGTGTCTTGCACCGTTCATCATTGCCTTGCACCGTTCATCAGTGTCTTGCATGGTTCATCATTGCCTAGCGCCGTTCATCATTGCCTAGCACTGTTCATCAGTGTCTTGCACCGTTCATCATTGCCTACCACCGTTCATCATTGCCTACCACCGTTCATCATTGCCTAGGACCGTTCATCAGTGTCTTGCACCGTTCATCATTGCCTACCACCGTTCATCATTGCCTACCACCGTTCATCATTGCCTAGCACTGTTCATCAGTGTCTTGCACCGTTCATCAGTGTCTTGCCCCGTTCATCATTGCCTAGCACTGTTCATCAGTGTCTTGCACCGTTCATCATTGCCTAGCTCCGTTCATCATTGCCTAGCATCGTTCATCATTGCCTAGCACTGTTCGTCAGTGTCTTGCACCGTTTTTACA
>WNGS01102343.1:0-24539 GCA_020271785.1 Procambarus virginalis
TTCAAGTTCAAGTTTCAAGTATGTTTTATTGAGATAAGCAAGAAATACATCTCAAAGGGATAGTAGCTTAGGCTATTTCTACCCCCCTCTACTTCAAGTCCCTCAAGGGGCGCACAAATTCAGTGAGTCAAATACACAAATAAATTACAAGAATCCCATTTAACATTGCAGGTTAATATAGTAAGTACAGCATATTACAAGAATCCCATTTAACATTGCAGGTTAATATAGCAAGTACAGTATAAATTGTCACACTCTTGGGGCAAACTTCTTGTAGCTCCTAAGTATACTGTCTATCATACCATTATCACACATCCAAACAATTTGATGTGGTACGCTATTTAATTCCTTATTTCTATAGTTTTCAATAAGTTGACACTCTAATACATAATGTTCTAAGGTGTGGGCGTGCGGCATACTACATAATTTACACTCCTTATCTTCTTCACTGACATCAACACCGTATTGCCAGATATATTTGTATCCTAATCTTAATCTCATGTAAATTGAATCCTTCCAAGTAGACTTTCCTTTACCATAGGTGAAGGACGAATTTGTATTTATTATTGAATAATGTAAGTGTGTTACTACTGTCCACCATTGCCATTCTCTTTATCATTTCTTCACCCTCTTGGATCATCTTGATTCTTGTTTTTATTTGTTTCAAGGTTAACTGACATATAACATCAACAAGAGGTTTTTCAGTGGCTCTTTTCGCTATGTCATCAACTACCTCATTCAACAGGATTCCCACATGTGAAGGGATCCACATGAATCTTACTTTATACCCAGTTTTTTCTAATTTCTAACATTCTCTCTACACTCTATCACAATATTCTGATATACTGGGCGTCTGCTATTTAAAGACTCTAACGCTCCTCTGCTGTCAATAAAGAAGCAAGCATTTTTACCACATTTAACTACTTCCTGTAATCCTGCTAATACACCTTGGAGTTCAGCCTGCGTTGAAGAGACATTGTCAGTTAAGCGGCGTCCAATAACAGTATCTACAGTGCCGATGTCAGTGTACTCCCTGATCAAGACTCCACATCCTGCCTTCCCATCCCTAGCTACTGACCCATCACAATATACATGTAGAGTGTTTTCTGTAGGCAGTTTTTTAATTATACAATCATATGTCGCCCTCAGCTCTCCTATTTCATACATACTTTTTTTCTTTTGCAAGGGAGTAATTACTACATCTACATTACAATCCTCCCATGGTGGTGTGACTTTTCTCTTGGGCACAGCAATACACTCTGTAATAACATCATACTTTATAACATTAGAACATAAGTTATTCATATATACTCTCTTCTTCATCATACACTGTTCACTACTTCCCACCTTTTGAACCGAGAGGATTAATTCATTAGCTCCCCCACCTCTCATTAATCTAATGGCAGAGGCTACATTTATCTCTGAAATTCTATCCCCAATACTCTGCAGATTAAGCTCCATCCTCATTATCTCAATCATAGCATTTCTTGGGCATCCTAAGATAATTCTCATGGCTTCATTTTGTACCTTCTCCAACTTGCCCATCCTACCTTTACCAAAACAAGAAATGACAGGTGCAGCATAATCAATAAGAGATCTTACAGTACTCAAGTATATCATTCGTAGCACAGGGACTCCCACTCCCTTTCCACAGCATGCCAAGGCCTTCAGAGGTTGTAATCTCTTCCGACATTGACCCAACAGTCTGTTCATCTCAGCTTCCAAACTCTCATGGGTATATCCAACATATATGCCTAAATATTTATATATATTAACTCTCTCTATATTTTTACCATTTATTTTCAATATAATGGGCCTCCGACTTCTACATTCAAACTTAGTTTTGTTTTCATTAACCACCAGTCCCATATGATGACACAGGTATCCGAAATTGTCCAACACTGTTTGAACCTTTGAAATATCTTTGCCCTGAAACAAATATCATCGGCATATATGATTGGAGTTACCCCATTTGAGTATCTCTCAGATGCTATCTTATTCATTAGTACATTAAACAGGGTGGGACTCAACACGCCTCCCTGAGGTGTGCCGAGTTCAAAAGACCTCACACCTGACATACAACCTTGATACCACACCTGAGCCTTCCTTTCATAAAGATAATCCCCTATCCAGCGCAATAATCTCCCTTTAACACCAAGACCAGCTAATTCATATAAAATAACCTCTTTGTTGGCTTTATCAAAAGCTCCTTGTAAATCAATAAAATTCTATAATAATCATTTTCATTAGCTAGACATTTAATAATACAATCAGAGGTACTTTTTCCTTTGAGGAACCCGAACAAATTACTAGACAGCTGATCACCTATATATATAAAAGTCTATTTAAAATGATCCTCTCCATCATTTTACAAAAACACGAGGTTAAAGACACAGGTCTGTACTCTCCATTGGCTTTAGGGATAGGGATGACCATAGCTTTTTTCCATTTACTGGGAATACTGCCCTCTTTATAACTAATATTAAAGAGATCTAAAAGTGGGCTTTTCGTCATAATGGCAAGTTCATTAAGTATTTCATAAGTTACTCCATCCTCCCCAGGGGCGGTAGATTTCCCAACTTTAATCGCCGTTATTAGTTCTTCTCTGGTAATACCTGTGCAAGTGACATCACCACTGTTACCTGCTGTAAGTATAAAATTCATTCTTAGATCTTTCCAAGAATCTAATGACTCTCTCGTTACAGCGGGTAATGAACTAAGTTTGGCAGCTTCCGCCCATTTATTTACGAGACCATTTGCAATTCCTTGCGGGTCAGGATGTGCAACAAAATTATGCTTTTTACCCCTTATTTTATTTACGTCTTGCCAGATTTCTTTCAAGTTTCTGTTACTCCCAACTTTCTCTGCAAACTCCTGCCAATACTTGCTCCTAATTTCCTTTCTCTTCTCCCCACACAGCCTAGCAACTGCTAGTAAAGCATTCTTCCCTTCCTCAGTCCTACCATTCCTATTCCAATTCCTGTGAGCTCTCCTCATTGTTAATGTCCACCCCTTAAGCATCTCGTCATGTGTATAATTTCCTTTTCTGGGGGGATGCTTTTTTATACTAGATGTTTTCCGGTTCAATGTTGCATTAAATACATCTACCTCCTTAATTAAATCTTCATAAAATGCTTCTGCTGAAACTGGCTTATAAGTATCATACCAAGACTTAATATGGCCAACAAGACCCCTTAATTCTCCCTCATTAAACTTTAACCTTTTCCTCTGAAGGCAGGCATGCTTTTTATCTAGTTTAAGCTGTATTTGTAATGCAAAATGATCACTTAGCATTTCATCCACAGTAAGACAATTCCCCTCTATGCCCTCAGCATTTATCAAACAAGCATAATCTAATCTCCCTCCCCTCAAATGAGTAGGATAGGGCTCGCCCAGCAGCTGAACATCTTCATGTTCCTGCAAAAACTGGTACCATCTGCAACCATTCCTATTTGCTTTACCCCTTGATCCTAAAGCTGGATGTCTGGCATTAAAATCCCCTACCACAAGTGTATCTTCAGAAAAGAAGGAATCTGGCAAGTATCTTAAATCAAGGGAGCTATCAGAGATGTATAGATTAATGAAATTTAACTCTCGGTCCTTTAATTGTATCCGCAAGCAAATACTTTCAATACCTCTATATCTCTGAGGGATTCCAGTTATCTCGACAGGTATGGTACTTTTGACATAACATGAGACCCCCTAGTTCCTCCATCAGCATATAAGTGAAAACCTCTATAGCCATTTAGCCTCAGAATGCTACCATCCCTATCCCCAGTTTCCTGGAGTGCTACTATGTCAATATCCTCTCTAAGAGTATAATAGTGTACATCCACCGCTCTAGTTTTTAATCCATTAACGTTCCAAGATAATATGCTCAATTTACTTTCATCCATGATTAATAATAAAACTACCTTTGCCCTGCCCATCACATTCCATTAGATACGAGATTACCTTAGTAACTTCCTTCCAACACCGTAACATTTTTTCTTTCTCCTCACTAGCACAACTACTACTAACATCGAAGGTAATATTATTCATATCTATTTTCTTTGTTATTTCTGTATACCGTTTTACTTTAACTTTTCTTTCATCATTTGTCACAACAGGAGGTTGAACACTGCTAACACTACTAGAAAGTGTATTCTCCTGACTATCCTCTATCATCGTTACCTCATGCACATCATTACTTTCTTCTACGCACTTTTCACTTTCCATTTCACGTCCTGTTTTACTTTCAATTACACGTCCTGTTTCACCACCATCTTCACCCCGTCTACCTTCCATAGCCAATTTTTCCAATGCCTCAATCCTCTTATCTAGTTTTTTTAGATACTCCAAAATTTGATTACCTACCTCAGAGGTGACCATATTGTCCTGAACCTTGTCCTCACAAGGTTTCAGTTTTTCCACTGCCTGATTTACTTTCCCTAGGCTCGCCTTTATTTTCTCCGCCCCTTTCTCCCACACATTGAACATAGGGGCTGTCGTTGGCTTCCAGCTGTTTCCTCCATGTTCCTCTTGAACGATCTTTCCTTGCTGCGAGGACACATCTATCCTGCTTGTAGGACCCGTCCTAGTCTCTTTCAGATGAGGCTTCATGGGGCATAGAGAGGAACCAGCATTGTGGCTGCCTCGACAGTTACAACAAAATGGTACGACTTTTTCACTTCTTTCAATCTTGACTCTACACTCTCGTGAGTCGTGTTTTTTCCCACAATACCGACACCTGGGGTCAAACTGGCATTTCCATGCCATATGTCCCCAACGTGAGCACTTCATGCACAGTATGGGCTCCTCAACGTATTTTGCAACGTTCCTATAGCCTAGTCCTTGCACAAAAATTTTCTCTGGCGCCTCACCCTTTACCAAGGCAACAACCTGGCTTTGTTTGTCACCACGGACAATGTTTCTCTTTGCCCAGACAACATTATCATTGTTAAGAAGAAGACAGTCAGGATCCAAATAAGTTGGAAACTTGAAAACTATGATCTTTGTGTGCAACATACCTTCTTCTGGAGGAACCATCACTACATCTTTAAAACCAACCGTCGTGAGGCGTTCCACGGCCTGTTCAGTCCCAACTGTTATGTAGGGCCGGTGAAGACCCTCCTTGAAGAGTGGTTCGTAATCCAAAAATTCCTTGGCCAGACTTACCGTCCACGCCAGCTTTTGGTGGAAATTCAATTGGCATGTTGTAGGGAACAACAGCCTCTTCCTGCTATTAAATGGCTTGTCTTGAGTCCTGCTGAGTAGGGTCTCATTCTTCTGTCTCTTAGTAATTTCCTCGTCACTCTCACTGTCTCGCTGTCTGTTATTATTTCTCCGCTTCTTTCTGTTCACTACTACTTCAAACGGTCTGTTATCATCTTGTCTGTCCTCCTCACTACCACTTAGGCATACCGCCTCAGCCATTTCTTCGACAGTCAACAATCGAGAACAAATTCACAATATCCTGTATCACCACGTGCAAAAACGAAGAGTGTGGGCAAGACTCCACCTCCCACCAAGAGCGCCAACCCCGTGACCGCCTGTGACCGTGGTCCGGACGCAACTGGCTTTATAGTGGCTTTAGGCATTGTATGTACTAGCTCTATCTATAAATTGATCCACTTATGTAAAATCTCTCTATGTATGTACCTTTCCTGAATAAACATATTTATTTATTTTATTTAATAGAACCCACAAGCACCACAACATAAATAGATATCTCTTTGATATAATTGAGTCATGCTAATATAATTGCCAGTCAGGTTTATGTAATTCACAATCATTTTAATATAATTGTCAGTTTGGATAATATAATTGACAGGATTATGCCAGTCAGGCTAATATAATTGCCAATCAGGTTAAAATAACTTCGAATCAGGCTTTTTCACCCACCGGGTTATTGACCGATGGAACTGTCTCGCTGCCAAAGCTATAACTGCCAAAACTGTGCTGAATTTCAAAATATACCTGGAAAAGATCATCAAGGCAAATGGGTGGGGGGAGGGACTTTCAATAAACCACCGGCCTCCTGTTCTCATCGAGGCCACTAGGGTTAGTGGCCCTCAGGTAAATCGGATAAAAAAATTGCCCAGACAATTACAGTATAACTGATAAAGTTAGGCTAGAGTAACATAAATTTCTGGTAAATTTAGAGTGATATACATTTCTAGAGTAATATAAATTTAAAATTCATATTCACTTAATATGAAATTTATTTCACTTAGCTACAGAGTTTATTACATTTTAAATAAATTTCCACAGAGCAAAAACAGAAAGCACATCATTAGTTACATAAATATGAAGAAAAACATTAACAGCTTTGTTCTATCTTTGCTAAACTAAAAAGATATTTCTATACTTATAAGTATTTTTTATGTTCCTATAGTAACAGCTTCTTTAGTTCTTGCTTGGCCATCTAACTTTCATAAAAGAACAATATAATAAAATATCTTCAGATCTTTACCTTTCATGGTGAAGTGTATTTCACAAACAAATTATAATTACCTCTGAAGAACATCCAACTGACATTGTGATAGCACACTGTTAGATTAAAGGTAAGTTAATATTCCATTATGTGTCTCATTAGCCTTCAACATTCTCTTAATTATCTTCCACACTCAGAAGTGTTTAGCCTATTATCTGCATGTATCATCTTGTGCCTTTTCATATGTCCAAGCTGACTGAATTTCTTCCCACATTCTGGACACTCATGAGGTTTGTCACCTGAATGCACTAACATGTGAGTCTTCATATTTCCAAGATGACTGAATCTCTTCCCACACTCTGGACACTCGTGAAGTTTCTCACCTGAATGCACTAACATGTGCTTTATTATAGTTCCACGTGCTCTAAATTTTTTGCCACACTCGTTACATTGAAAAGGTCTCTCATCCGCATGCACCATCCTGTGAGTCTTCATATTTCCACGCTGAGTGAATCTCTTCCCACACTCTGGACACTCATGAGGTTTCTCACCTGAATGCACTAACATGTGCTTTATTATTTTTTCACGTACTCTAAATTTTTTGCCACACTCGGCACATTGAAAGGTCTCTCATCCGCATGCACCATCCGGTGTCTTCATATTTCCAAGCTCACTGAATCTCTTCCCACACTCTGGACACTCATGAGGTTTGTCCCCGAATGCACCATCCTGTGAGTCTTCATATGTCCACGCTGACTGAATCTCTTCCCACACTCTGGACACTCATGAGGTTTATTTCCTGAATGCACTAACATGTGACGCTTCACATGTCCATGACGTGTGAATACTTTCAGACACTCTGGACACTGGCGAGTCTTCATCTTCTTTATGATAGTGCAGTTTGTGTGAAGGTTTTCTCCCCCGGATTTGGGAGAAGCGTCAAGGCTTGAGGGGTCCGTAGAATTACCCAAATCTACCCAAATCTACCCAAATGTACCCAAATCCTCCTAGCATTACGTAAGTAATGAAGAAATATGGTATATTTACTTACTGTAATGTTGGTGCTGCACGTAGAACACGATCAAACCTATTTTCACTCTGAAATAATGTAATTTCATATCGAAATTCGAAGTAAATATGTAGCAGGTGACGCCATAGGAAGTCGACGGTCCAAGCGACAAAATTGTGGAGCGACTTATCCAAGATATATGGTCGCCTGGAGAGTGTTTGCTGCCATATCAGCCTCCTGTACACAGTGATCCAGTCGTCGCACTTCTTTGCTCAAATTGTCGCAAATTTAATTAATGATATTAACAAGTAGAATGGGTATTTGTAATAATATCTTTCATAAATACCCACAAAACATTTAATATTTATTTAAAAAAATGTGTCTGGAAGTTAAATCAACTCCACAGGACAATAATTTTGTTATATAATACTAACGTTATTCGTTTGTATGCGTTCGCTACTTAAACTACCCATGTCCTTTTCGTTCATAGAACACCGAACCCTACACGCTCTCTGATATATTGCTTAATTAATAGAGATTCACAAATAAAACTTAGATTTGTATATGTTATCAGAAAGGCAGAGATAAAATAGTTTTTGTGAATCCATCACAGAGATTATATCTTATTAGACAGGAAAGATATTCATATTTTAAACAAGGTTTCTTGGCCGACGCTCTCCCTATCGATGGGATCTATGATCTTTCGAAGATCAATGTTAATTTAATCTAAATATTGTAATAAACGAAGTTTTCTATGTCATAATAAAGATAGAAATATAAGCTGAAGATATATGCCTTTTTACAGTTACGTGATGGCTATCTCAGGGAGTGTGAAGGCCTGCAAACAAGTGAATTAATTGTGTAATTCATTTGCATATGTGCAAAGTAACATCAAAGGTCTATATGTCAGCATAAACAAAGATGTAGACGATAATGTGACTACATTTCAAGTAAAATATATCTTAAATGAAAGCCAAGACATGGTTAAATAAATAGCCAATACCACACCATCGTCGGTGTCCGGACACATGAAAACTTCCAATGCATCAGTGTCCTTTTTTTTCCAAAGCTTAAGGGTTTGACATTATTGATAGTGTATGAACTGAATATGGCAAAGTGATCACTAACTAATTCATGAACAATTGATCCTCCGACAGCATTATCAATGAGACCGTGACCAATGACATAATCAAGCCTGCCACCCATGAGGTGTGTGACGTTAGAGGAGTCAAAGTTGAATACGGACATGTTATTATCTCTTAAGTATTTTACAAAGACTCATCAGTGTCCTGCCAGGCGGGCAATACAGGCTTCACAATTCAGAAAAAAATAGTAATTAAATACAGATATAAACTTTGTTTTCAAACGTTTATTGTAACAATATCTCGAGTATAAGAATCAAGATATATTTTGGACTTAACAATTTCCTATAAAGTTGCAATGCTACCTTAATTGTATATGATCATCATCATATACAGACAGAAATTAACTTATAAAATGTTGAGGTTAAGATAGACGTATGTTAATTATGACGCATAATCACTCTTCAGAACTTAATTATAAACCATAATATTATAATTATAATAATTCATTTTTAGGGGAACTGGAAGCCACAGTATATTCATACACGATAGGCTTTTATCAAGGTCATCCTTAAGGTCGAATTACTGACCCCGCCTAGGATGCAACCCCACAACAAGCTGACTAACTCCTGAGTACCTACTTACTGCTAGGTGAACAGTTACATTACGTGAAAGGAAATTTACTCAACCATTTCTGTCCCGCCCAGGATTCGAACACGGAATTCTCGATTGTGCGTCGAGAACGAACAAGACTAATACTGGGACCCCTATACATATGATGATATGTTTTATATTATCAGAAAATCGGAAACAAAATTTATTTGTAAATATTGGTCATTAAAGTATTTTGGAAACAGAGGTGTAATTTTTAGTTATCTTAATATAGAGCACGAATATCATACTCATCCTGTGAATGGGAGTTTATTGTGCACCCCATACTCATCCTGTGAATGGTAGTTTATTGTGCACCCCCATACTCATCATGTGAGTCCTGTTTACGTGCACCCTATACTCATCCTCTGTGCGGTAATTTATTGTGCATCCCATACTCATCCTGTTACCAGTAGTTTGTGCAACCCATACCCATCCTGTTACCTGTAATTTATTGTGCAACCCATACTCATCCTGTTACCAGTTGTTTGTGCACCCCATACCCATCCTGTGACCTGTAAATTATTGTGCAACCCATACTTATCCTGTTACCTGTAGTTTATTGTGCACCTTATACTCATTCTGTGAGTCATATAGGACATCGTACAACCCTTTCTCATCGTGTGAATCTTTGTTTACTTTGCTCTCCATACTCATCCTCTGTGCGATAGTTTCTTATGCATCCCATACCCATCGTGTGAGTGGTAGTTCATTGTGTACCCTATATACTCATCATGTGAGCATAGGGTACACAATGAGTCCATTTGTACTCCATAGTCATCATCAAGAAGTGTATTTTACCAGCATTGTAATACAAATTAAGAATAAAGTCTTAACTGGAGTACGGACCCATAATCAAAATAAGAGCCATCACTAATTATCATGACAAACGGCCTAGGCTACACTTCCGCCTTCGACAAGCTGCCGCCGGAGGTGGGTAGTTTATTGTCCACCCCCGCACCCCCAGCCCTGGGGAGCGGGCATTGGAATGTGGACATGTGAACCATTACCCCTCCCCTCCTCACTCCTCCTGTTAACAATAATACAAATAATAAAAAAAAAATAATAATATTAATAAAAATAATAATGGAGAAACTTACTGTAATACCCTTGTGCTTGAATGAAGGTGAAGGAAAGACTCAATAAATGTGTAAGTGTATTAAAAACTAAATTTTCAAATCTAACCTTCATTCCTTCTCAATGTGCTGTATACCATGAAATGATTATACATTGTTCTGTTGTGAACATTGTATACAGGGCCTTAGGATATACATCCCCACAACAATGAACTAACTCCCAGCTAGGTACCTAATTACTGCTAGGTGAACAGCAGGTCATCTAGCAGTGAACACCACCTGCCAGCTCACCTAGTAATGAACACCACCTGCACATCGCACCGCACCACTTGCCAGCAGGTGCAGAAGTACGATGGAGAGAGTAAAGTATACAATATTTCAAGTATAAGAATAGAGATATATTTATATTTAACGTTTTCCTACAAAGTTTTAATAATACCTTTATTTGATGGTGCTACATAGCCTTCCCGGCTTGGTGTCTTCTCTGATAATTGCTTATTTAAAAAGCTTCTTTAAAATAGTGTCTCCTTAAAGTCATACTGTATTTTGGACACAAAATGAGTAAAATCCTTTCCGATTGGAGTTGATGTGTACATGGGTGGTACAGATAATGGTGATCGACACAAACTCAGAGATGTGGATGTCATAGTGCTTTGGGTACTGTTTATGGATATGTGGCCCAGTGGAGGCAAGGACATTAATGGAACAAAATGGTTAAGTGTCCATGTTTTATCTCCTTACTTGAGATTGCCGCTCCACATAATATAAAGGAGTTGACCCTGAGCAGCCGTGGAGTGCGGACGTGTCCCTCCGTGACTGCTGGGGTTGTTAGCTGTTTGGTCGCCAGGTGGCGGGGCGTCGCTGCCCTACCAGTGTTGTTGCCTGGTTGGCTGCGTGCTGACGTGGCGGACCTGAGTTACAATGGGGGTCCCCCTCCCACCAGTACTGCGGGCTCAGTCTGTGGGCCTGGAATTTTCCAGCCGGGCTGGGTACCCAGAGATTGCACGGGTGTGTGAGCAGCTGCAGGTCCCTGTGATGGATATATACGGTGTCGAGCTGGTGACGGCCCGTCGGGTGATCCTGAAATTCACTGCAGAAATGGCGTATCGCGAATTTCTCCGTCGATACGAGGGGCGGACTCTGCCTCTACAGGATGGTGCGGGCACTGTTTCCATATCGGATCGGAGTGGTGCCCTCACCTACGTCAGCGTCCATGGGGCTCCGTTGGAGTTTCCGGAGGGTCTGCTTCGGCGGTACTTCGGCCGTTTTGGCGCCGTCGTTAGTGTGAGGGTGAATGTGGTATCTTCGAGCCCACTTAAGGGTGTCCGGACGAACATTCGTACCCTGGGCATGAGGCTACGGGAGGATATTCCGTCCTCTGTGCGTCTGATGGGATACACAGTTCGTGTGTTTTACGCCCGCCAGCCTCGGACATGTTATCGCTGTGGCCTGTCGGGCCATCAGGCTGCTGACTGTTCTGCGCCGGCCTCTGCGCCTGTGAATCTCTTCAGTGAGGAGGACTTTCCACCGCTTCCTGTGGAGGAGGTTTCTGTGGCTCTGGACGCCTCCCGGACGCGGCTAAGCCCCCTGTGTCGCCTGATGCGCCCCCTGTGGTGGAAGTTCCCCCGAATGTCGCCGACCCTCTTCAGGATGTTGCGATGCCCTCGGTGGATACTCCTGCTCCTGTCCCTGCTGCTCCCGTGAGCCTTTCTGATGCTCCCTCCTCGCCGTCTGCTCACCTGTCTGCTCACCCGTCTTCAGTTGCTGCACCTGGCCCTGCGTGCTCGCCTCGGGTCCCGGCTGTGCTGGGTGCTGGGGTGGCTGTGGGGCCTCCTGTTGTGTGTGGTCCGGTTCCCCCTGCGGTTGAGGCTGCTGCCGTCATGAGGCGAGCGGTGGTTCGCACGGCTTGTGATGCCCGTGGTTCTGGGTCCGCCTCCGGCTCTGAGGATGTGCGCCCGGTGCCCAAGCGGTCCCGGCGTTCTTCCACTGCTTGGGCTGATGTGGAGGGTTTCGACACCGATGGGTCTTCGGGAGATGATGTGGTGGTCGCTGACGTCCATGTGCCTGCTGATGCCGGCGATTGTGTTTATAATTCACCTCCTGTTTCTTCTGCAGGCGGTTCTCCGCAGTGGGGGGTGGTAGCTCCTCCGGACGTAGGTGATGTGGGTGCTGGTGCAGGCCGCGACCTCGTGTTGTTGCTGAAGAAGGATGTTCGGCCCCTGCAGGTGTCCCGTCCGGTGGTTGCTGCGGAGCCCTGTGGGGCTGACAAGGTTACAAGTGTGCTGCCCGTTGCCCGCGCCTGTAAGGGGAAGCCCGTCCCGATCATCTTGGCCTCCGGCGTGGCGTACGATCAGAAGACCAACCCTTTGGAATTTGGCTTTCATGACCGAGTGCTGCCTGTTCCGTGGTGCCCCTCGACTATCTGGGTTCCACAGGCTCAGGCTTTTGTTGAGGGTGTGCCGAATTTGATACCCGATCCTCGTACGGCCCATAGTCACTCTGACGACATCATGTTGCTTTGGGAGGCGTATTGTATTCGTTTCCCGGTAGCTGAGTGGCCGGATAAGTATGCGCACTCTTGATAGTTTGTGTGCTTGCTGAGTATTTCGCGGATGTAGAGGACTTGGTATGTTCTTGTGGTATTTATTGTGTGCCCTTCAGGCCGGTGTCGGAATTAGTTTTCTAAATGTCCCTGTTTCTTGTAGTTAGTGTGTGGCTATACCATTTCATGATTATCTGTTTCTTTGATTCTGTTTGTTTTCTGTGCCCCTATGGCTATGCTGTTTGCCCTCTTACGTGCGTGGTTGTGCATGTTTGTTTTATTGTTTGTTTATTGTTTGTGTTGTTATTGTGCCATGTGTGGCTTTTTGTTTATGTTTTTTTGGATTGTTGTATGTTTTATGATTAATTATTTTTTCTTGTTTTCCTCTGCTATTTCTGTGTATTATGATCTTGTTTTATGTTTTGGGTATTGTTTGCCTGTTTGCGCTATTTGTTTTATTGTTGTTTTTGTACTGTGCTGTCGGTCCTTCTGGCCGGTGGCTTTTTTTTTGTTCTGCTAAATTTTGGTTTCTTATGTAAATTTTATTGTATTTATTGCTTTATACTTGCATGCTTGCATGTAAAAATAAATTTAAAAAAAAATTTACAGTTTACTGAGATTAGTCTCACAAGTACCAGGTAATCCACTATTAGTGTTGTACAGAATGAGTTTACGTGAAGGAGTATTACCTGATGCTTGGACACAGAGTGTCATTGTTCCCATCGCCAAACCACACTCAGATAATTATAGACCCATATCTCTAACATCGTGTGTCTGTAAAGTGCTTGAACGTATTGTTCTTAACAGACTCATGTATCGTATACAGGGGCACCTGTCACCTCAACTGTTTGGATTCATGCCTGGGCTCAGTACACAACACTGTTTTGCTGAATACTTCGCACATGTTGAAGTTTCCCCTCAAACAGTCTTCATCGACCTAGCAGCAGCTTTTGATACAGCAAACAGGGAAATCATACTGGAACAGCTTGCCGAGCTGGGAATACAAGGAAAATTACTGAAATGGATAAAGGGCTATTTGTCTAATCGAACAGCATATGTTTGTTTAATGGTGTTAAAAGCACAGAGAGCAAACACTTTGAACTGGGAACTCCACAAGGAGGGGTCCTCAGCCCCTTGTTATAAATAAATAAATATGTTTATTCAGGTAAGGTATATACATACAAGTGAGGTTACATTAATGAATAAACTTATTAAAGATCTTCCAACTAATAATGAAGACACTGTCATTTGTTATGCTGATGATATATGTTTACAGGCTGCCTCCGAGCCTAGAATGAAAGTTCTGCTCAATGCTTTTGCTACTAGAGCTGAGGAATGTGACCTCATCTCTGTACAGAAAACTCGTGCCCTCATTCCATGTGGTATTCCACCACCCAATTATCATATAGATGGGCGAGCACTTGAGAACTGCGAGTCTTACAGATACCTTGGTGTCCCCATTAACGACCCTGGGTACCTTTCTTCTCTCAAGAGGAGACTGTGGGAGAGATTAAAGCCCTTGCGGGTCCTTGTTGGTGTCAATCATAGAATTAACGTGAGACTTGCTAGAATGCTTTATGTATCATTTATACGCTCTGTGATTGATTACAATGCTCTACATCTCACACTGTATACTGAAAAAGAGCTGAAATCTCTTGAAACCTTGCAAAATGAAGCTATGCGTCTCATCCTTGGAGCTCCAAAGTCCACGAGAATAGTTAATATGAGAGCAGAGTTAAAATTACCTACCATAAGTGAGAGAATTTTGTCTATTAGCACAGTTTTCGGCGTGAAGGCATTGAGTAGATCTAGGCAACACATGAAGTTTCAAGCTAAACTTTCTAATATGCTGCACTCGCCTGAGGTTTATAGAAGAAGAACGAAATCTGATTATGTATTTTGGTTCTACAAGGTAGCCAACTCCATCAAAATATTAAATACCCAACTCAATTAATGATTAATCAACCAATTACTCCATGGGATAACTGGGATCTATCAGTTGATTTTGTAAATGTGCCCAAGAAAGATAGTGTGCACTCTACTTTATAAAACAGTTAACACTGAAAAGCATCACTGAAAGTACTCAGAGTATGGGTAACGATGTGTATCAGTGCTATACCGACGGCTCCGTAGAAGAAGGTGGACGATGTACCGGATGTGCATGTAATATATTTGAACAATCTTCTCTCGTACATACAGCAATGAAGCGCGTCAATGACTGGGCAAGTACAACTCAAACCGAACTTGCAGGCATATACCTTGCCACTGAATTTTTAAAAGACAAAGGCAGTGGACTTATATACTGTGACTCGCAGAGTGCACTCCTGGCATTGAACGCACATAGTAGTGACACCCAGAAAATAGTCAGTGATATTCGAATGAATGTTTTAGCTGCTAAAGAAAACAGATTTGAAATTAAATTCCTATGGATACCATCACATGTTGGCATCTCAAGGCATGACACTGTTGATATGCTTGCAAAGACAGCCTGTAGAAAACCAGTGGTAGAAATTGATATGGGTGTTTCATTAGCAGTGACAAAGAGAATACTTAAACAAATATCTAATGAAGATCTCACCGACCTAACAAATTCACAAAGACCTGAAAGTTGTAGCATTAAATATTATGATAGATATCGTGAGGAGACATTCACATATGGGACTAATAGAACAAGAACCCGGCAATGTGATGTTATAGTGGCCAGAATACGCCTGGGATATAGACGTATCTGGCAGCTTTCTCAAAACCCAAATGTCGAGTACACAATGTGTCAACTTTGTGAAAGAGAAAACATGCACTCTCTTGAACATTATATTGTAGAATGTCCCATACTGACTGACTTTCGCCCCCCTGGGCTAAGGTATGCTGAACTTTGTAATTACTATATGAGTACTGGAACACTTGATGATATATTGGACTTGTACCCAAGATTGACCATGTAATAGATTAATTATACAATGTATGTGATGTAACTATATAACCTGAGCTTGTAAAAGCACCTTAATCGCCTTCAGTGATTAAGTGCTTAATTGCACACTAGGTTCTTTATCAGCTATCTCACCCTGTCAGAGTAAAAGAGACAAATGTATGTGAATGCATGTGTGTGAATATATGCATGTATATATGTATATGTACGTATATATGTGTGTGTATGTATATGTATGTGTATAAAGTACTTATGGAAGCTGATCAGAATTGCATTTCACCTTTGTAAATGCACATTAATGACACTTCAAACACTTTATGTAAGGCATACGTAAATCTGTGTATCTATCTATCTATCTATGTATTTCCGTATGTAGGTTAGCTTAGCATTTTAAAAGTACCGAATCACCTTCTGTGGTTGATTGCTCAATAAACCCCTGAACTATATGTTTAACAGATCTCTAACCCTGTCCATGGAGGACAGAAGAAAATGTATATATGCTGGTTAGCATTGTAAATGTGTGGCCACGTCTGTGGTAGAAAAAAAAAAAAAAAAAAAACTGTTCAGGAACAAAGTGTTCAAGCACTAAGTGTTCAAGTACTAAGTGTTCAAGTACTAAGTGTTCAAGTACTAAGTGTTCAAGTGTTAAGTGTTCAAGCACTAAGTGTTCAAGTACTAAGTGTTCAAGTACTAAGTGTTCAAGCACTAAGTGTTCAAGTGTTAAGTGTTCAAGTACTAAGTGTTCAAGTACTAAGTGTTCAAGTACTAAGTGTTCAAGCACTAAGTGTTCAAGCACTAAGTGTTCAAGCACTAAGTGTTCAAGTACTAAGTGTTCAAGTGTTAAGTGTTCAAGCACTAAGTGTTCAAGTACTAAGTGTTCAAGTACTAAGTGTTCAAGTACTAAGTGTTCAAGTGTTAAGTGTTCAAGTACTAAGTGTTCAAGTACTAAGTGTTCAAGTGTTAAGTGTTCAAGTACTAAGTGTTCAAGTACTAAGTGTTCAAGTACTAAGTGTTCAAGTGTTAAGTGTTCAAGTACAAAGTGTTCAAGTACTAAGTGTTCAAGTACTAAGTGTTCAAGTACTAAGTGTTCAAGCACTAAGTGTTCAAGTACTAAGTGTTCAAGTGTTAAGTGTTCAAGCACTAAGTGTTCAAGTACTAAGTGTTCAAGTACTAAGTGTTCAAGTACTAAGTGTTCAAGTGTTAAGTGTTCAAGTACTATTAAGTGTTCAAGTACTAAGTGTTCAAGTACTAAGTGTTCAAGTACTAAGTGTTCAAATGTTAAGTGTTCAAGTACTAAGTGTTCAAGTACTAAGTGTTCAAATGTTAAGTGTTCAAGTACTAAGTGTTCAAGTGTTAAGTGTTCAAGTACAAAGTGTTCAAGTACTAAGTGTTCAAGCACTAAGTGTTCAAGCACTAAGTGTTCAAGCACTAAGTGTTCAAGCACTAAGTGTTCAAGTACTAAGTGTTCAAGTACTAAGTGTTCAAGTGTTAAGTGTTCAAGCACTAAGTGTTCAAGCACTAAGTGTTCAAGTGTTAAGTGTTCAAGTACTAAGTGTTCAAGTACTAAGTGTTCAAGCACTAAGTGTTCAAGCACTAAGTGTTCAAGCACTAAGTGTTCAAGTACTAAGTGTTCAAGTGTTAAGTGTTCAAGTACTAAGTGTTCAAGCACTAAGTGTTCAAGCACTAAGTGTTCAAGTACTAAGTGTTCAAGTACTAAGTGTTCAAGTGTTAAGTGTTCAAGCACTAAGTGTTCAAGCACTAAGTGTTCAAGTGTTAATTGTTCAAGTACTAAGTGTTCAAGTACTAAGTGTTCAAGCACTAAGTGTTCAAGCACTAAGTGTTCAAGCACTAAGTGTTCAAGTACTAAGTGTTCAAGTACTAAGTGTTCAAGTGTTAAGTGTTCAAGCACTAAGTGTTCAAGCACTAAGTGTTCAAGTACTACGTGTTCAAGTACTAAGTGTTCAAGTACTAAGTGTTCAAGCACTAAGTGTTCAAGCACTAAGTGTTCAAGTACTAAATGTTCAAGTACTAAGTGTTCAAATGTTAAGTGTTCAAGCACTAAGTGTTCAAGCACTAAGTGTTCAAGTACTACGTGTTTAAGCACTAAGTGTTCAAGTACTAAGTGTTCAAGTACTAAGTGTTCAAGCACTAAATGTTCAAGTGTTAAGTGTTCAAGCACTAAGTGTTCAAGTACTAAGTGTTCAAGTACTAAGTGTTCAAGTACTAAGTGTTCAAGTGTTAAGTGTTCAAGCACTAAGTGTTCAAGTACTAAGTGTTCCAAGTACTAAGTGTTCAAGTACTAAGTGTTCAAGTGTTAAGTGTTCAAGCACTAAGTGTTCAAGCACTAAGTGTTCAAGTACTAAGTGTTCAAGTACTAAGTGTTCAAGTGTTAAGTGTTCAAGCACTAAGTGTTCAAGCACTAAGTGTTCAAGTACTAAGTGTTCAAGTGTTAAGTGTTCAAGCACTAAGTGTTCAAGTGTTAAGTGTTCAAGCACTAAGTGTTCAAGCACTAAGTGTTCAAGTACTAAGTGTTCAAGTGTTAAGTGTTCAAGCACTAAGTGTTCAAGTGTTAAGTGTTCAAGCACTAAGTGTTCAAGTACTAAGTGTTCAAGTACTAAGTGTTCAAGCACTAAGTGTTCAAGCACTAAGTGTTCAAGCACTAAGTGTTCAAGTACTAAGTGTTCAAGTGTTAAGTGTTCAAGTACTAAGTGTTCAAGCACTAAGTGTTCAAGCACTAAGTGTTCAAGTACTAAGTGTTCAAGTACTAAGTGTTCAAGTGTTAAGTGTTCAAGCACTAAGTGTTCAAGCACTAAGTGTTCAAGTGTTAATTGTTCAAGTACTAAGTGTTCAAGTACTAAGTGTTCAAGCACTAAGTGTTCAAGCACTAAGTGTTCAAGCACTAAGTGTTCAAGTACTAAGTGTTCAAGTACTAAGTGTTCAAGTGTTAAGTGTTCAAGCACTAAGTGTTCAAGCACTAAGTGTTCAAGTACTACGTGTTCAAGTACTAAGTGTTCAAGCACTAAGTGTTCAAGCACTAAGTGTTCAAGCACTAAGTGTTCAAGTACTAAATGTTCAAGTACTAAGTGTTCAAATGTTAAGTGTTCAAGCACTAAGTGTTCAAGCACTAAGTGTTCAAGTACTACGTGTTCAAGCACTAAGTGTTCAAGTACTAAGTGTTCAAGTACTAAGTGTTCAAGCACTAAATGTTCAAGTGTTAAGTGTTCAAGCACTAAGTGTTCAAGTACTAAGTGTTCAAGTACTAAGTGTTCAAGTACTAAGTGTTCAAGTGTTAAGTGTTCAAGCACTAAGTGTTCAAGTACTAAGTGTTCCAAGTACTAAGTGTTCAAGTACTAAGTGTTCAAGTGTTAAGTGTTCAAGCACTAAGTGTTCAAGCACTAAGTGTTCAAGTACTAAGTGTTCAAGTACTAAGTGTTCAAGTGTTAAGTGTTCAAGCACTAAGTGTTCAAGCACTAAGTGTTCAAGTACTAAGTGTTCAAGTGTTAAGTGTTCAAGCACTAAGTGTTCAAGTGTTAAGTGTTCAAGCACTAAGTGTTCAAGTACTAAGTGTTCAAGTACTAAGTGTTCAAGTGTTAAGTGTTCAAGTGTTAAGTGTTCAAGTACTAAGTGTTCAAGTACTAAGTGTTCAAGTGTTAAGTGTTCAAGTACTAAGTGTTCAAGCACTAAGTGTTCAAGTACTAAGTGTTCAAGCACTAAGTGTTCAAGTGTTAAGTGTTCAAGTACTAAGTGTTCAAGCACTAAGTGTTCAAGTACTAAGTGTTCAAGTGTTAAGTGTTCAAGTACTAAGTGTTCAAGCACTAAGTGTTCAAGTACTAAGTGTTCAAGCACTAAGTGTTCAAGTGTTAAGTGTTCAAGCACTAAGTGTTCAAGTGTTAAGTGTTCAAGCACTAAGTGTTCAAGCACTAAGTGTTCAAGTACTAAGTGTTCAAGTGTTAAGTGTTCAAGCACTAAGTGTTCAAGTGTTAAGTGTTCAAGCACTAAGTGTTCAAGTACTAAGTGTTCAAGCACTAAGTGTTCAAGCACTAAGTGTTCAAGTACTAAGTGTTCAAGTGTTAAGTGTTCAGGTACTAAGTGTTCAAGTGTTAAGTGTTCAAGCACTAAGTGTTCAAGTACTAAGTGTTCAAGCACTAAGTGTTCAAGCACTAAGTGTTCAAGTACTAAGTGTTCAAGTGTTAAGTGTTCAAGTACTAAGTGTTCAAGTGTTAAGTGTTCAAGCACTAAGTGTTCAAGTACTAAGTGTTCAAGCACTAAGTGTTCAAGTGTTAAGTCATGCATACAAGGCATTAAGATATACAAGGTTAAGGCATACAAGTTTAAGGAATACAAGGCATTAGGGCATATAAGGTGAAGGACATACAAGATTAGGCATACAATGTTAAGGCATACAGGGCATGAGAACATACAAGGCATGAGGACACATGTGTTCAGAATCCAACACTGCCAAATTTTTGGGGCATCATTCTAAATCTTATAAAAACATTCCTCGGTTGATTAACTCCAACTTCCAGCGATTGGTCCAATCATCCTGCTACATTTACACCACATTCATCACTGCATCAGTGCAGTGGTTGACGCCCAATGCCAAGTGACAGTATTGGGCAGCGTCACTCATCCTGTGAGTGGACACACCGCCATAGTGACAGTATTGGGCAGCGCCACTCATCCTGTGAGTGGACACACCACCATAGTGACAGTATTGGGCAGCGCCACTCATCCTGTGAGTGGACACACCACCATAGTGACAGTATTGGGCAGCGCCACTCATCCTGTGAGTGGACACACCGCCATAGTGACAGTATTGGGCAGCGTCACTCATCCTGTGAGTGGACACACCGCCATAGTGACAGTATTGGGCAGCGCCACTCATCCTGTGAGTGGCCACACCGCCATAGTGACAGTATTGGGCAGCGTCACTCATCCTGTGAGTGGACACACCACCATAGTGACAGTATTAGGCAGCGCCACTCATCCTGTGAGTGGACACACCACCATAGTGACAGTATTGGGCAGCGTCACTCATCCTGTGAGTGGACACACCACCATAGTGACAGTATTGGGCAGCGTCACTCATCCTGTGAGTGGACACACCGCCATAGTGACAGTATTGGGCAGCGCCACTCATCCTGTGAGTGGACACACCGCCATAGTGACAGTATTGGGCAGCGTCACTCATCCTGTGAGTGGACACACCGCCATAGTGACAGTATTGGGCAGCACCACTCATCCTGTGAGTGGACACACCGCCATAGTGACAGTATTGGGCAGCGTCACTCATCCTGTGAGTGGACACACCGCCATAGTGACAGTATTGGGCAGCGCCACTCATCCTGTGAGTGGACACACCGCCATAGTGACAGTATTGGGCAGCGCCACTCATCCTGTGAGTGGACACACCGCCATAGTGACAGTATTGGGCAGCGCCACTCATCCTGTGAGTGGACACACCGCCATAGTGACAGTATTGGGCAGCGTCACTCATCCTGTGAGTGGACACACCGCCATAGTGACAGTATTGGGCAGCGCCACTCATCCTGTGAGTGGACACACCGCCATAGTGACAGTATTGGGCAGCGCCACTCATCCTGTGAGTGGACACACCGCCATAGTGACAGTATTGGGCAGCGTCACTCATCCTGTGAGTGGACACACCGCCATAGTGACAGTATTGGGCAGCGCCACTCATCCTGTGAGTGGACACACCGCCATAGTGACAGTATTGGGCAGCGTCACTCATCCTGTGAGTGGACACACCGCCATAGTGACAGTATTGGGCAGCGCCACTCATCCTGTGAGTGGACACACCGCCATAGTGACAGTATTGGGCAGCGCCACTCATCCTGTGAGTGGACACACCGCCATAGTGACAGTATTGGGCAGCGCCACTCATCCTGTGAGTGGACACACCGCCATAGTGACAGTATTGGGCAGCGCCACTCATCCTGTGAGTGGACACACCGCCATAGTGACAGTATTGGGCAGCGCCACTCATCCTGTGAGTGGACACACCGCCATAGTGACAGTATTGGGCAGCGCCACTCATCCTGTGAGTGGACACACCGCCATAGTGACAGTATTGGGCAGCGTCACTCATCCTGTGAGTGGACACACCGCCATAGTGACAGTATTGGGCAGCGCCACTCATCCTGTGAGTGGACACACCGCCATAGTGACAGTATTGGGCAGCGCCACTCATCCTGTGAGTGGACACACCGCCATAGTGACAGTATTGGGCAGCGCCACTCATCCTGTGAGTGGACACACCGCCATAGTGACAGTATTGGGCAGCGCCACTCATCCTGTGAGTGGACACACCGCCATAGTGACAGTATTGGGCAGCGCCACTCATCCTGTGAGTGGACACACCGCCATAGTGACAGTATTGGGCAGCGTCACTCATCCTGTGAGTGGACACACCGCCATAGTGACAGTATTGGGCAGCGCCACTCATCCTGTGAGTGGACACACCGCCATAGTGACAGTATTGGGCAGCGCCACTCATCCTGTGAGTGGACACACCGCCATAGTGACAGTATTGGGCAGCGCCACTCATCCTGTGAGTGGACACACCACCATAGTGACAGTATTGGGCAGCGCCACTCATCCTGTGAGTGGACACACCGCCATAGTGACAGTATTGGGCAGCGCCACTCATCCTGTGAGTGGACACACCGCCATAGTGACAGTATTGGGCAGCGCCACTCATCCTGTGAGTGGACACACGCCATAGTGACAGTATTGGGCAGCGCCACTCATCCTGTGAGTGGACACACCGCCATAGTGACAGTATTGGGCAGCGCCACTCATCCTGTGAGTGGACACACCGCCATAGTGACAGTATTGGGCAGCGCACTCATCCTGTGAGTGGACACACCGCCATAGTGACAGTATTGGGCAGCGCCACTCATCCTGTGAGTGGACACACCGCCATAGTGACAGTATTGGGCAGCGTCACTCATCCTGTGAGTGGACACACCGCCATAGTGACAGTATTGGGCAGCGCCACTCATCCTGTGAGTGGACACACCGCCATAGTGACAGTATTGGGCAGCGCCACTCATCCTGTGAGTGGACACACCGCCATAGTGACAGTATTGGGCAGCGCCACTCATCCTGTGAGTGGACACACCGCCATAGTGACAGTATTGGGCAGCGCACTCATCCTGTGAGTGGACACACCGCCATAGTGACAGTATTGGGCAGCGTCACTCATCCTGTGAGTGGACACACCGCCATAGTGACAGTATTGGGCAGCGCCACTCATCCTGTGAGTGGACACACCCCATAGTGACAGTATTGGGCAGCGCCACTCATCCTGTGAGTGGACACACCGCCATAGTGACAGTATTGGGCAGCGTCACTCATCCTGTGAGTGGACACACCGCCATAGTGACAGTATTGGGCAGCGTCACTCATCCTGTGAGTGGACACACCGCCATAGTGACAGTATTGGGCAGCGCCACTCATCCTGTGAGTGGACACACCGCCATAGTGACAGTATTGGGCAGCGCCACTCATCCTGTGAGTGGACACACCGCCATAGTGACAGTATTGGGCAGCGCACTCATCCTGTGAGTGGACACACCACCATAGTGACAGTATTGGGCAGCGCCACTCATCCTGTGAGTGGACACACCGCCATAGTGACAGTATTGGGCAGCGCCACTCATCCTGTGAGTGGACACACCGCCATAGTGACAGTATTGGGCAGCGTCACTCATCCTGTGAGTGGACACACCGCCATAGTGACAGTATTGGGCAGCGCCACTCATCCTGTGAGTGGACACACCGCCATAGTGACAGTATTGGGCAGCGCACTCATCCTGTGAGTGGACACACCGCCATAGTGACAGTATTGGGCAGCGCCACTCATCCTGTGAGTGACACACCACCATAGTGACAGTATGGGCAGCGCCGGCTTATATGGTTCATCATCTTCTACTTTAGTCTGGGGTCCAACCCATTCTCACACAGGTGGGAAGAATCCGTTTTCTGTAAATGCATCGAACTGCGTTTTAGCACGCATGTTGATGCGTTTTACATGCGTATAACGCGCCTGCACGTTCGTGAATGCACAAAAGGTGTATCTCCATGTACACTGGCGTGCCTGAGCGCGCGAGCGTGCGTGGGGTCAACATTCGGCCTGCCAAGGTGAACGGAGGACATTACTCCCAGCGTGATGGTGGCGGACCTGTGTTTTTTATATATTTTTGTATATATTAGGAACCTTTATTTACTAACGTATTACAGAATAAACGTTACGTTAACATGAAGCAGTCTCCGTGGTGTAGTGGTAAGACACTCGCCTGGCGTTCCGCGAGCGCTATGTCATGGGTTCGTATCCTGGCCGGGGAGGATTTACTGGGCGCAATTCCTTAACTGTAGCCTCTGTTTAACTCAACAGTAAAATGTGTACTTGGTTGTAACAACGATTCTTCGCGGCGGGGATCGTATCCCAGGGACCTGCCCGAAACGCTACGCGTACTAGTGGCTGTACAAGAATGTAACACTCTTGTATATATATCTCAAAAATAATGGCGCGTGAAGTAACGGAGAAGTCACCCCTGTTGCCAGTAATTGGTTCTCTGTTATTATGTGACCACCGTTTTTTTGTTGCCTTTGTCGCCATGACATTCTTAGAGCGCCGCGTCCTGGGTCAATACTTACACCCAGACTCATAATACAACAGTCTCTTTATACACCCAGGCTCATAATACACCCTCTTTATACACCCGGCTCATAATACAACAGTCTCTTTATACACCAGGCTCATAATACAACAGTCTCTTTATACACCAGGCTCATAATACAACAGTCTCTTTA
>WNGS01102366.1:0-10553 GCA_020271785.1 Procambarus virginalis
TGATGACTTGATAATGGTCCCAGGACGGACCGAAACGTCCTCGTCCTTCACCTTCTAGTGTGTGTCTGGTCAACATACTTTAGCACGTTATTGGCTAAATTCGATTCAAAATTTGTAATGTAATATGATGAAATCGCTAGAAATGAGTGACTGTATTAACCTAAGATATTCGGAAGGTTCGGGGCTAGGAGCTTAGCTCGACCCTGCCACACATCTAGGTGAGTACAAGCTCTATAGGTCTAAATGATCTCTAATATATTCACAGTCTCTCCAGAGGATGCCCCCCTCACCCCTCCCTCGTCCCCTCACCCCCACTTTCACCCCACCCCTTCTCCCTCCTTCACCCCCACCTTGTAAGACGTCTCGTCAGAGTTTGGGGAGACGTCTGGCTCAGCCTTGCGAGGTAAGCGGAACTGTTTGGAATAGTTTGTGGGAGTGGAGCGCCGGGTGGGCTCGTCAGGTCAATATAGACATCACATTCTTCCCCAACTGTGCTGCCCGTGGTCACATGGGGGAGGGTGAGGGGGGAGGGGACATGAGGGACACATGGAGGGGGGTATATGAGGGAGGACGAGGGGAATACCTGAGGGGGTGAGGGGAGAGGAGAGACAGGAGAAGAGGATAAGAGGGAGACAAACGCATTAGCAAAGCCATAACGTTTGTGGTAATATTATTATCGATAAGACCAGCAGAAACATGGCCAATAACACCAAGAGACGTGGTAGTGGTAGTCGTAGTGGTAGTCGTAGTGGTAGTGGTAGTGGTTGGGGTAGTGGTAGCGGCAGTCGTAGTGGTAGTGGTAGTGGTAGTACAGTTGCAGCAGTAACACCACAACCGTTGACACAAGGAATACCAAAATGACCCTCGGTTACCTGGTCACTGGAAGACTGTTTGTCGTCGAAGATCGCGGGTTAACATAGCGCTCACAACCAGAATCATGAGTGAGTGCGCTCGCGCGCGCACACACACACACACACACACACACACACACACACACACACACACCACACACACACACACACACACACACAGGGTTGATAAAGACAGGCTGTTTAACACAAGGGGCACACGCACTAGGGGACACAGGTAGAAACTGAGTGCCCAAATGACCCACAGAGATATTAGAAAGAACTTTTTTACTGTCAGAGTGGGTGATAATGGAATGCATTAGGACGAGTAATTGTTGGGGTGGAGGCTGACTCCCATACACAGTTTCAAGTGTAGATATGATAGACCAATAGGCCTCAGGAAGCCTGTACACCCATGTTGATTGACGGTGAGAGGCGGGACCACAAGAGCCAGAGCTCAACCCCGCAAACACAACTAGGTGAGTACAACTAGGTGAGTAACACACTGTTGAGTAAAACAACAGTGAAGGAACCAGGTGATGAAACTTAAAACGGGTGAGGACAGGTATACAGAGAATGACAAAGAGGTGTATGAAGAACTCAACAAGAGGTTTCCAGGAGGTCTTCACAATAGAACAAAGTGAGGCGCTAGGAGAGGTGGCAGTAAACCAAGCGGCCCTTGGAAGGGTTCGAAATTATAAGAGATGAGGTCATGAAGCATCCGTTGGATCTGGACGAGAGAAAGGCTTGTTGGCCGGGACGGAATCTCACCATGGTTGTTGAAAGAGTGTGTGCAGAGGGCACTCTGCTTGCCATTCTCCATAGTGTGTAGTAGTTCACTGGAGACGGGAGACACCCTACCAGAAATAAGGAAGACGGCTAATGTGGTCCCAATACAAAAAGGTGTGACAGACAAGAGGCACTGAACTACAGGCCAGTGTCCTTAACTTGTATACCATGCAAGGTGAGGGAGAAGATTGTGAGAAAAAAACTAGTAACACATCTGGAGAGAAGAGACTTCGTGACAACCCATCAACATAGGTTCAGGGAGGGTAAATCTTGCCTGACAGGATTAATAGAATTCTACGATCAGGTGACAAAGATTAAGCAAGAAAGAGAAGGATGGGCGGACTGCATTTTCTATCAGGGGAAAAGCACCAAGCCATTACGACTGTATAGCACTGACAAGGATCAGGATAAGGATTTGGGATGGGACGGGGGGAAGGAATGGTGGCCCACAACCACTTGCACAGCTCGGGGATTGAACGCCGACTGCATGAAGCGTGACCGTCGCTCTACCATCCAGCCCAAGCGGTAGAGCAATGTACTCATTGGTCGGGTACTCGTGTACTCATGTTGGTACAAGGGTATTATAATATTAGTAATCCCTGGATTTCAACCTTGATATTCTGCCCTCGTTAATACCGGGTTATATACATTTTTTCCCAGTGTTGTAAACGGATTTTTCATCATATTTTTTACCGTTTTCAATTCCAGATT
Source organism: Procambarus virginalis (assembly GCA_020271785.1). Lineage (NCBI taxonomy): Eukaryota > Metazoa > Arthropoda > Malacostraca > Decapoda > Cambaridae > Procambarus > Procambarus virginalis. Next base: position 2,349 of record WNGS01102366.1, read on the forward strand.
CTAAATTGAATTTACCTGTTTCCAAAATTGGTTTATGCCTGTCACAGAGTATGTACATATATGTGTGTACTCACCTAGTTATACTCACTAGTTGTGCTTGCGGGGGTTGAGCTCTGGCTCTTTGGTCCCGCCTCTCAACCGTCAATCAACAGGTGTACAGGTTCCTGAGCCTAACTGGGCTCTATCATATCTTCACTTGAAACTGTGTATGGAGTCAGCATCCACCACATCACTTCCTAGTGTATTCCATGTGTGCGTGCGTGCGTGCGTGCGCGAGTGTACATGTATATGTACTCGTGTATAATACATATATTCCAGAACCTAAATACAATTTGTAGTGACCTTTGTGGGCTCTCCGAAGTTCAGCTTAAGTGAGCCGTCACCCACAGCTGTGATCTGGGGGAGAGGGAGGGAGAGAGAGGCAGGAGAGGAGCAGAGAGAGGCAGAGAGAGGCAGAGAGAGGCAGAGAGAGGCAGAGAGAGAGAGAGAGAGCGAGGCACACCTGGGGTGCCTCAACACCTGCCGGTCACACACCCGGGGTGCTTCAACACCTGCCGGTCACACACCTGGGGTGCTTCAACACCTGCCGGTCACACACCCGGGGTGCTTCAACACCTGCCGGTCACACACCCGGGGTGCTTCAACACCTGCCGGTCACACACCGGGGGTGCTTCAACACCTGCCGGTAACACACCCGGGGTGCTTCAACACCTGCCGGTCACACACCGGGGGTGCTTCAACACCTGCCGGTCACACACCTGGGGTGCTTCAACACCTGCCCGTCACACACCTGGGGTGCTTCAACACCTGGCGGTCACACACCCGGGGTGATTCAACACCTGCCGGTCATCACACCCGGGGTGCTTCAACACCTGCCGGTCTCACACCCGGGGTGCTTCAACACCTGCCGGTCTCACACCTGCGGTGCTTCAACACCTGCCGGTCTCACACCCGGGGTGCTTCAACACCTGCCGGTAACACACCCGGGGTGCTTCAACACCTGCCCGTCACACACCTGGGGTGCTTCAACACCTGCCGGTCTCACACCCGGGGTGCTTCAACACCTGCCGGATCTCACACCTGGGGTACTTCAACACCTGCTGGTCCACACCTGGGGTGCGTCAACACCTGCCGGTCTCACACCTGGGGTACTTCAACACCTGCCGGTCACACACCTGGGGTGACTTCAACACCTGCCGGTCCACACCCGGGGTGCCTTCAACACCTGCCGGTCACACACCTGGGGTGCTTCAACACCTGCCGGTCACACACCCGGGGTGCTTCAACACCTGCCGGTCCACACCTGGGGTGCCTCAACACCTGCCGGTCACACACCCGGGGTCGCTTCAACACCTGCCGGTCCACACCTGGGGTGCCAACCTCGCACACCTGGTGCTCCCGCGTCTCACACCCGGGTGAGCTTGTCAGACAGTAACTGTAATAAAGTGACATATGTGAACATAAAGTGACATGTAACAAAAGTGAACATATGGAATATGTACTTTATGCATTGTACTGAGTCATATATATGCGTAGAATTGTTCATACAGACTTGGATAAGTTACAGTAACTATTTAAGTTGGACTTGTTCTTACATGAACTATTGAACATAGTTCATTGAACAATGAACAATACATAAAGATATCTTCAACAGGGGAATATGTTCCTTAAATGAAAAATTATCTGAATTAATGATGTTTGATTTGATTTTTGTGTTGTATGAAATTTGTGTATTTTCTTGAACTGTTATAATGAATGGCATCAAATGGTTCGACTTTAATAACTATCTTTTGCTTGTTTCTGTTCACATTTGGATGCGATAAACACATAGAGTGAAAAAAGCAAATGAATATTCAACACTTCTTTAGTACCAAAAAATAAAACATTAGTAAGTATGGTAATATATGTATTGCATATTAAGACTACTTCATAATGGGGTGATTTCGTATTAATAAAACGGAAGTCTTTGATCATTATTTTATAAATGGATTTTTCTTTTAAAATAAAATCATATTAATGGTCCACGAGATTTAAATGATGAATTAAGTGGTCCGCGAGGTTAGAAAAGCTTGGCGATGATGTAGTTAAAATTATGTACACATAGCAAAGCTTCTGTTGTAGTCCAGGCCGCTTGCGGGGTCCACGCTCCCCCCCCCCCGCGTCACGCCCCCCCTGCGGTCCAACTCCCCCTGCGGGGTCCACGCTCCCCCCCCCGCATGCGGGGTCCACGCTCCCCCCCCCCTCGCATCATTCATCCTAGTTGCCTCAACTTCAAGTGATTAACAGTTAAGGTTGGACGGCTTACAACCAGACCTTTCAACACTGAAGAGGTGTTGGCACCCTCGCTGTTATGGACTATACATCTTCTCAAGGTGCCGCACCTGGCCCAACCTGGTGGACAGGTAGCCGTTGATGACCACAACACACGGCGGTCAGTCATCAACATCTTTATGTTGATTTATGTCCATCCCGAGTACCGGGATGAGGTTCTGGGAGTTCCTTGACTCTCTACTGCTACTTCTTCTACTCTGACAAAGGCCTCGTTTACAAAAGCAGTGCTACTCATCATTCATTCATGTGTAAGCTGACTCGTATTTCATCATGATGAATCAGAAAATACCGGTTGCATCAAGTCGACCAACCACATGCAGGTTCAGCTGCCCTTCAGCCTCGTTCTCTTCCCAGCAACAGAGTTGCAACAAACAGGTTATTCCTTCTGGGAAACTATTCATGCATTCTTTAAACAAATGAATATGTCCGGAGGGGACAGAATGGTTGGCGCGTTTCCTATCACCTAATGCATCTGTTCACCTAGCAGTAAATAGGTACCCAGGATGTAGTCAGTCTGTTATGGGTTACATTCTGGGGAGGGTGAGTAGTTTGACCTGAGGGTGGGGGGGGGGAGGAGGGGACCTTGATATTAGCGTAATATGTATACATACCCGGGCTGCCTGTCCCCTTGACCCAATAAATGAATAATTATGTTTCAGCTTGTGATTCTCGTGTTGTTTCACAGCCTTCTATAATCTTTTTTATCACCTTTCAATATGTCGCGATTCATGTAACACACACACACACACACACACACACACACACACACACACACACACACACACAACACACACACCGGCGGGACCAAAGACGGGACCAAAGAGCCAAAGCTCAACCCCCGCAAGCACAAATAGGTGAGTATCACCCACAAACGGGGTGGGGTTGGGTGTGTGTGTTTTGTGTGTGTGTGTTTTTGACCGTGTGTGTGTGTATGTGAACATGCCGGACCAGCGCCCACAGCGCCACCTATAACACCAGTCACCACCACCAAAATCACTTCTTCTCAAGTCATTGCAACCCGTCATTATTTCTCCGTCGAAAAAACAAAAAACACAAAAACCTCCGGTCCACCTTCTCTGAAGAGCTGGTGACGTCAAGGCTGCAGGAATGCCGCCATTCTCGGTCCAGCGCCGCTGCGAATTTCATTCACCTTTTTTCTTTTTTCTTTTTTAGCGGGGTGATGGGCGCGGTTTCCAGCATTCCTTGGGCAGCGGAGAATTTTATTGGTTGTTGTGGTAAAAAGTACATAACAGAAACATGTGTTGCAGCTCAACATGCAACGTGCTTTTGTTATGCAACATGTTCACAAGTCCGTCCTCTAGCAAGTGAGTTAACAATTTTAATATGAACGTGGGGGGGGGAGGGGGGTTAGGGAAGGGGAAGGGGGTGTGGGGGGAGGGGGTTAGGGTAGGGATGGGGAGGGGGGGGAATGATGGCCAGCTACTGTGAACTTCTGCTAGGACACAATATCCAGCTACTGTAACCTATAGCGGGAGCCACAAACGATTCCCGGCTACTGTGAACGTGTGGATGTGGGAGTGTGGGGGGATTGGGAACGATACTCAGCTACTGTGAACGTGTGGATGTGGGAGTGTGTGGAGGTTGGGACGATACTCAGCTACTGTGAACGTGTGGATGTGGGAGTGTGTGAGGTTGGGACGATACTCAGCTACTGTGAACGTGTGATGTGGGAGTGTGAGTGACGATACTAGCTATTACCGTGAGGACGATACTATGTGAACATGGGGTGGGACCCACAGACGATCCCTGGATACGTTTCCCTGACTGGTAAACAGATATATATCACGTGCACAGATAACATATATGCATACACACACATATTCATCTCAACATACACCCATCCATGCAGGCAATCTATACAGGCATTGATGTTAGTATAACATACATAATCATGACACTCATACATATTGACACTGAGTGTATCCATATATAAATATATAATAAACATAATTTATTATTTTACACACACATACACTCACACAGACGCATGACACTCAGTTACAAAGTTACAGCATCCACGCCCCTTCAGAAATAACAAATATAAAAATATATAATACATACAAAATATATTAAAAATATAGAAAAGACATTATTATCTCAAGAACATTTTCCTGGAAGATACAGTAGTTTCCTATAAGATGATCATTATAAACTTTCTCAACTATCATGAGACAACAATTTGCTGGTAGCCACATTGATGGCATTGTAATGCCTCTCTCTCTCTCTCTCTGATCTCCAGTGCCTGCCTTAACGAGTCAGGCTCCATGACATGTAATGCCTCTTTCTGGCCTTTTAATTAACGAGTCCTTTATTAATTAACAATTATATCCCTCTGCATGAATGTTAAAATTCACACGAATTTTTAACGTCGGTGTTTCAGCCGTAGCGCCGAATATGTTTGATTTTAAGGCAAGCAAAACTAGCGGAGGCGGCGGCATGCACTGTGGTGTTTTAAGGCAGAGGGCAGGGTGGGCAGGAGCAGCCCCCCCCTGCAGGGTAGGCAGGAACAGCCCCACCCACCCCCCCGCAGGGTGGGCAGCAGCAGCCTCCCTCCTCCAGCCCCCGCAGGTTGGGCAGGAACAGCCCCCCTCCTCCAGCCCCCGCAGGGTGGGCAGGAACAGCCCCACCCCACCCCCCCGCAGGGTGGGCAGCAGCAGCCTCCCTCCTCCAGCCCCCGCAGGTTGGGCAGGAACAGCCCCCCTCCTCCAGCCCCGCAGGGTGGGCAGGAGCAGCCCCCCCCCTGCAGGGTGGGCAGGAGCAGCCCCCCTGCAGGGTAGGCAGGAACAGCCCCACCCCACCCCCCCTGTAGGGTGGGCAGGAGCAGCCCCCTCCTCCAGCCCCCGCAGGGTGGGCAGCCGCCCCCGAAGCATGACAAACACCCACCAGCCTGCCAATACCACTTCATATTTCTCCCGCCCTCAATAAACCTTGCCCGGGCCCGTGGTCTCTTAATCTGGTATCGACACACACCTGTGTGCACACCACACACTGAACCACACCGCGGCCTGAGCGAGGCTGTGTTGTTGGGAGGGCCGCCCCCCTTTACCCACCCCCCCCCCCACACACACACACACACGCACGCACGCACGCACGCACGCACGCACGCACGCACGCACGCACGCACACATTAGGAAGTAATGTGGTGGAGGCTGACTCCATACACAGTTTCAAGTGTAGATATGATAGAGCCCAATAGGCTCAGGAACCTGTACACCAGTTGATTGCCGGTTGAGAGGCGGGACCAAAGAGCCAGAGCTCAACCCCCGCAAGCGCAATTAGGTAAGTACACACACATGCCTCTTCATACACACACGCACACGAGACACCAACATTCACATCTCACATTCTCTTTAGGTAGGATGATTGTTCAATAAACCCCTGAACTATATGTTTAACACATCTCTAACCCTGTCCATGGAGGACAGAAGAAAATGTATATATGCTGGTTAGCATTGTAAATGTGTGGCCACGTCTGTGGTAGGAAAAAAAATCTCTATGTTTCTAAGTACGCACTGTTTATGTAAGTGTGTACTTGTCAATAACCTATCAGTGGGTACGGGGGAAGCGAGGTGTAGCTCCTGGTGCCCCGCCTACAGGCCGTGTCTCACCTGGTGCGGTTTAATTTAACTATGTTAATGTTCGAATTCCTTGAGGAATCCAGTTGTAACGTTGTAGATGGAGGCGGCTTCCACAACTTCCTCTTTCAGTGCATTCCACTTTGTTTAACCACCTGGTGAAGGCACGAGTGTGTATCCTTATATTGCCTCGACTTATTGGCTATTCCAGCTTCAACTTATGTCCTCTTGCTCTACTTTCAATTTAATGAGGCTGATGTTGTGTACCTTCTCTATACCCCTCAGTATGTTGTATGTTGGGATCATATCCCTTCTGTGCTGGTCTAACAAATGCTGCGCGGATGAGGGAGCCGGTCGGCTGAGCGGACAGCACGCTGGACTTGTAATCCTGTGGTTCTGGGTTCGATCCCAGGCGCGGCGAGAAACAGTGGGCAGAGTTTCTTTCACTCTATGCCCCTGTTACCTAGCAGTAAAATAGGTACCTGGGTGTTAGTCAGCTGTCACGGGCTGCTTCCTGGGGGTGGAGGCCTGGTCGAGGACCGGGCCGCGGGGACACTAAAAGCCCCGAAATCATCTCAAGATAACCTCAAGATATGGCCTGGACAGAGTTCTGATTTAGGTTTATATGTGATGTTTTATCATTTGCCAGCGTTCCAAATGCTGCTGATGTTTAACAGTTTGTGTGTGGGCCTCTGGTGCTAATGCTGGAATTGTATTCACTCAAAATCTTCATCTTCCCCCTAATGTAGTGTAGATCCACCCCCCCTAGTCTCCCTTCTTTTGTTTACATCTTCATTACGGTTGGAATCTTAATGTAGCTGTTGGCACGGCTTCCAGCAACTATTTATTTGCCCTCGCTTGGAGTTGGTCAGTGTGGTCCAGTAACTTCCCTCAGTTCTGCTGTTTACACATTTATTATTTGTAGACATTGGCATGTACGACCTCATCTCCCTCGGGAAGGTCGTTCGCATTAATTGGGAACAGCAGTGGTTCCAAGACCGAGCCTTGTGGGACCCCACTTGTTACAGTCCCTCCATCTTGATTCCCGTGACTGTGGCTTTGTTTTCTGTCCTTTCTGGTCAAGGACACTTTCACCAGTTTCAGTTCAAGGACACTTTCCACAGTTTCAGTTCAAGGACACTTTCCCCAGTTTCAGTTCAAGGACAGTACCTGGTTGAGAGTTATTGCAGCTTGCTGCTCTATCTTATACACAAGTCTGTGAGAAAGAGTGTCCAAAGCGTTTTGGCACTCTAGAATATACAGTCTACCCAGCCGTCATTATCTTGTATTATTTTAGTAATCCTGTCACAAAAGTTAATCAGATTTTTAGGACACGATTTCATTTTTCTAAAGCAATGCTGCTCCTTCACTACGACGTTGTTCCTATCGAAGTGTGTGTGTGTGTGTGTGTGTGTGTGTGTGTGTGTGTGTGTGTGTGTGTGTGTGTGTGTGTGTGTGTGTGTGTGTGTGTGTGTGTGTGAGCCTGAATCCCTCAGCCTGTAGAGAGTTTAAAGGTAAGCATTACTGTAAATAAATACTAGGAAATGCACTAGAGCAACTAGGTAGAGCAACAGTCAGTGTGAACACGACAGTCTACAAAAGTAGCTGCCAAGACGCCCGGAACGACGACTCCCATGAGAGTGGTCATTAGCGGTGATCTTAGAACATAGACTCATTCCAGCTGATTAGAAAGGTTAGAAGGTTAGAAAGGTGGGGGTCCAGGAGCTAAAACCTCGATCCTGCAGGCACAAAGAGTACATACAAATATTATACACAGTCCCACTCATCCAACTAGGTGAGAACACACATACTACTCAATAGCTCGGTCGGTTAAGCTTCGACCTCACACGCATGGAGTCAAGGTTCGAGTCTCCTAGAGCTCAGGGGAATGGATGATGCTGTGGAGGCTGACTCCATACACAGCTTCAAGTATAGATATGATAGAGCCCAATAGGCTCAGGAATCTGTACACCAGTTGATTGACGGGACCAAAGAGCCAGAGCTCAACCCCCGCAAGCACAACTAGGTGAGTACACACACACACACACACACACACACACACACACACACACACACACCCACACACACACCCCCACACACACACACAACAAATATATATTGCCAAGACCGTCAGTAGTTTCAAAGCGTTATATGACAAAGAGTGCTGGGAAGACGGGACACCACGAGCGTAGCTCTCATCCTGTAACTACACTTAGGTAATTACACTTAGGTAATTACACACACACACACACACACACACACACACACACACACACAC
>WNGS01102373.1:0-10843 GCA_020271785.1 Procambarus virginalis
CTTTAATGTAAGTTTCTCCTTGTAGAGAGAGTTGATATGACTCTTAAAGCTGGCAACGAAAGAGATAGGAGAGGGCACCGTAACATACCCCTCCCCTTAAAATAAGAGTCATATCGGTTAGTGAATCCGGAGAGGGCATCTGCTACCACATTCTCCCTTCCTTTAATGTGCCTGATTTCTAGCCAGTACTCTTGTAACAGTAGGGCCCATCTTGTCAGCCTTTGGTTCGTGTTCTTCATCCTGTGCACGAACGTCAAGGGTTATGATCTGTGAACACTTGCACCGGTCTAGTACCTCCACCCACATAGACGTCAAAATGCTTCAGTGCCAGGATCAGGGCTAAGGCTTCCTTTTCCACCGTACTATAAGCCCTCTGGAACTTTTCGAATTTCTTTGAGTAGAATGCTACTGGACGGTGAACTCCGTCCCTCTCTTGAGCTAACATGGCTCCAATCCCCACGTCGCTAGCGTCGACGTACAAGATAAAGTTCGACTCGAAGTCGGGCGAAATCAGCACTGGCGCTTCGGTTAATAACTGTTTGGTCTTCTCGAAGGACTCCTGGCATGCTTCCCCCCACCTCCATCTAACGTTCTTAGATAGCAATTCCGTCAGAGGGTGTGCCACTGTCGAGAAGTTCTTGCAAAATCCTCTGTAGTATCCGAGCATCCCTAAAAATCGTAACAATTCTTTTCTCGTCCTGGGATTCGGATATTCTCTGATTGCCTTCACTTTATGGTCTACCGGAGTCACCTTCCCTTCACCTACGATGAAACCTAAGTATTCTAATCGGGCCTTACCGAATTCGCTCTTGGCCAGATTTACCGTCAGGTTCGCTTCTTCCAACCGTTGGAATAACTCCGTCAGTCGACTCATGTGTTGTTTCCAGCTATCGGCGTACACCACAATATCGTCTATATACACGGCGCAACCGTCCATCCCTCTTGGCACTTCGTTCATCATCCTCTGAAAACAACTTCCACTGTTCTTCATACCAAACGGAAGTACCTTATATTGGTACAATCCGTCTGGAGTAGCAAACGCTGAGATCTTTCTCGCACTCGGAGACAAAGGGATTTGATAGTAACCCTTTCAGCAGATTGACCTTGGTAACAAACCTTGCGTTTCCCACTTGGTCGACGCAATCACTTATTCGGGGCATCGGGTGAGAATCCGACACGGTTATGGAATTCACTTTGCGATAGTCGGTGCAAAAACGATAGGATCTATCACTCTATATAGCTGGGATGCTGGTTTTGGGTTCCCCTCTTGTCTCTGGGACTGCTGTGTTGGGGGCTGTGATTTCCTGGTTTGCTCCTCTCTCCCTGCGCTTCCTCCTTGCCTCTGCTGCCCTGGCTCTCTCCTCCTTCGTCCTGTCCCTCTGCAGGAATACTTGTTTGTATCCCTCCACATGTTGGAGACGACTCTTCTTTTCTAGAATATCCTCCTTCGTGGTTTCGTTTGCAAACACCACCTTTACAAGTCGGTTTCTGTCCCTGTTGTACCAGTTTGTTGATGTGCTTCTTAAGATATGGGCACCACACAACCGCTGCATATTCTAGCTTTGGCCTAACAAAAGTCGTGAACAATTTCATTAGTATATCGCCATCCATGAATTTAAAAGTAATTCTGAAGTTAGAAAGCGTGGCATAGGCTCCTCGCACAATATTCTTTATGTGGTCCTCAGGTGATAGTTTTCTATCTAGAACCACCCCTAGATCTCTTTCTTTATCAGAATTCTTTAAAGATTTCTCACATAATACATAGGTTGTGTGGGGTCTATGTTCTCCTATTCCACATTCCATAACATGGCATTTATTAACATTAAATTCCATGTGCTCCATATACTTATTTTGTCCAGGTCATCTTGAAGGGCATGACAATCATCTAAGTTTCTTATCCTTCCTATTATCTTAGCATCATCAGCAAACATGTTCATATAATTCTGTATACCAACTGGTAGATCATTTATGTAGACAATAAACATCACTAGTGCAAGAACTGAACCCTGTGGTACTCCACTTGTGACATTTCTCCAGTCTGATACATTGCCTCTGATCACTGCCCTCATTTTTGTCAGTCAGAAAATTTTTCATCCATGTTAGAAGCTTACCTGCCACCCCTCCAATATTTTCCAGTTTCCAGAATAACCTCTTATGTGGAACTCTGTCGAAAGCCTTTTTTAGGTCCAGATAGATGCAGTCAACCCAACCATCTCTTTCCTGTAATGTCTCTGTTGCTCGATCATAGAAACTGAGTAAATTCGATACACAGGATCTTCCAGATCGAAAACCATACTGTCTGTCTGATATTATATCATTTCTCTCCAGGTGTTCTACCCATTTAGGTTTTAATTATTTTTCCAATATTTTGATTATTACACTTGTCAATGATACAGGTCTATAATTAAGGGGGTCTTCCCTGCTTCCACTTTTGTAGATTGGAACTATGTTAGCCTTTTTCCACACATCAGCTACAACTTCTGTAAACAGGGATGCCTGAAAAATCATTTGAAGTGGAATGCTGAGCTCAGGTGCACATTCTCTCAGAACCCATGGTGAAACTCCATCTGGACCAACTGCTTTGTTCTTGTTTAGCTCCTTGAGCATTTTTTCCACTTCGTCTCTAGACACCTCTATGTGCTTTATGTTGTTCTCTGGAATTCTTATTGTGTCTGGTTCCCTGAAAATTTCATTTTGTACAATCACACTTTGGAGCTTTTCGTTTAATGTTTCACACATTTCCTTTTCATTTTCAGTGAATCTATTTCCCACTTTCATCCTCTGAATATTATCCTTTACCTGCAATTTGTTGTTTATGAGTTTATAGAATAGACCTGGTTCTGTTTTACATTTGTCTGCATTCCCTTTTTCAAAATTTCTTTCTGCCTCTCTCCTCACTGCCGTGTAGTTGTTTCTTGCATCTTTGTATCACGGTATGTTTGGGGGTTTGGCCTCTTCCTTTATTAATTCCATTTTTGTGTCTTTTCGTCTCTGGCCCTCTCGCAATTTTTGTTGAACCAATCCTGTTTCCTAGTTCTGCATCTCTTTTTTGGTATAAATTTTGTTGTGCTTTTATCATATATTTCACAAAACTTGACATACATCTCATTCACTTCCTTGTCTAGCAACAAGTCTGTCCAATTATACTCACTAAAAAAATTTCTAAGGTTGCCATAATATCCTCTCCTAAAGTCAGGTTTTTCAATTGCATCAACTTTCTTATTTTCTTCCAGATTTAACGCATTGTATACTTTATTCCCTAAAAGACATGGTCACTTTTACCCAAGGGAGGAAGGTACTGAATGTCAAATATTTATTCCTCCTTCCTGGTAAATATCAAATCTAGCATGGAGGGAACGTCCACTTCTCTCATCCTCGTAGCTTGTTTAACATGTTGATACAAGAATGTTTCCAGGATGAGGTCTACAAATTTACAGGTCAAAAATCTTCTTTTTTGCTGCATATGCTTCACAGTCCATGGATTTCAAGTTGAAGTCGCCGACAATCAACAGTCGTGATCTATCGTTATCCGCTCTCGATAACTTGTTGTGTGTGTGTGTACTCACTAGTACTCACCTAGTTGTGCTTGCGGGGGTTGAGCTCTGGCTCTTTGGTCCCGCCTCTCAACCGTCAATCAACAGGTGTACAGATTCCTGAGCCTATTGGGCTCTATCATATCTACACTTGAAACTGTGTATGGAGTCAGCCTCCACCACATTACTTCCTAATGCATTCCATTTGTCAACCACTCTGACACTAAAAAAGTTCTTTCTAATATCTCTGTGGCTCATTTGGGCACTCAGTTTCCACCTGTGTCCCTAGTGCGTGTGCCCCTTGTGTTAAATAGCCTGTCTTTATCAACCCTGTCGATTCCCTTGAGAATCTTGAATGTGGTGATCATGTCCACCCTAACTCTTCTGTCTTCCAACGAAGTGAGGTTTAATTCCGTAGTCTCTCCTCGTAGTTCATACCTCTCAGCTCGGGTACTAGTCTGGTGGCAAACCTTTGAACCTTTTCCAGTTTAGTCTTATGCTTGACTAGATATGGACTCCATGCTGGAGCCGCATACTCCAGGATTGGTCTGACATATGTGGTATATAATGTTCTGAAAGATTCCTTACACAAGTTTCTAAAGGCCGTTCTTATGTTAGCCAACCTGGCATATGCTGCTGATGTTATCCTCTTGATATGAGCTTCAGGGGACAGGTCTGGCGTGATATCAACCCCCAGGTCTTTCTCTCTCTCTGACTCTTGAAGTATTTCATCTCCCAAATGATACCTTGTATCTGGTCTCCTGCTTCCTACCCCTATCTTCATTACATTACATTTGCTTGGGTTAAACTCTAACAGCCATTTTTCGACCATTCCTGCAGCTTGTCCAGGTCTTCTTGAAGCCTCAAGGGGTCCTCCTCTGTCTTAATCCTTCTCATAATTTTGGCGTCGTCAGCAAACATTGAGAGGAATGAGTCTATACCCTCTGGGAGATCATTTACGTATATCAGAAACAGGATAGGTCCAAGCACAGAGCCCTGTGGGACTCCACTGGTGACTTCACGCCATTCTGAGGTCTCACCCCTCACTGTAACTCTCTGCTTACTATTGCTTAGGTACTCCCTTATCCACTGGAGAGCCCTACCAGTTACTCCTGCCTGTTTCTCCAGCTTATGCATCAACCTTTTATGGGGTACTGTGTCAAAGGCTTTCCGACAGTCCAAAAAAAATGCAGTCCGCCATCCTTCTCTTTCTTGCTTAATCTTTGTCACCTGATCGTAGAATTCTATCAAGCCTGTAAGGCAAGATTTACCTCCCTAAACCCATGTTGATGGGTTGTCACGAAGTCTTGTCTCTCCAGATGTGTTACTAGGTTTTTCTCACAATCTTCTCCATCACCTTGCATGGTATACAAGTTAAGGACACTGGCCTGTAGTTCAGTGCCTCTTGTCTGTCACCCTTTTGTATATTGGTACTACATTCGCAGTCTTCCATATTTCTAGTAGATCTCCCGTTTCCAGTGACCTACTATACACTATGGAGAGTGGCAAGCAAAGTGCTCCTGCACACTCTTCAATACCCATGGTGAGATACTCCTGGCCCAACAGCTTTTCACATCCAGCTCTAATAGGTGCTTCTTGACCTCATCTCTTGTAATTTCGAACCTATCCAAGGTCAACTGGTTTGCTGCCACCTCTCCCAGCGTGGTGACATCCCCTGTTCTATTGTAAAGACCTCCTGGAACCTTCTGTTGAGTTCTTCACACACCTCTTTGTCATTATCTGTGACCTGTCCTCGCCCACCCTAAGTTTCATCACCTGTTCCTTTACTGTTGTCTTCCTCCAAATGTGACTGTGTAGTAGCTTTGGTTCGATCTTGGCTTTATTAGCTATATCATTTCATACCTTTTCTCAGCTGCTCTTCTCACACTAACATACTCGTTCCTGGTTCTCTGGTATCTCTCTCTACTTTCTGGTGTTCTGTTATTACGGAACATACGGTTTGTGTGTTGTGTGTGTGTGTACTTACCTATCTGTACTTACCTATTGTGCTTGCAGGATCGAGCATTGACTCTTGGATCCCGCCTTTCCAGCTATCGGTTGTTTACAGCAATGACTCCTGTCCCATTTCCCTATCATACCTAGTCTTAAAAGTATGAATAGTATTTGCTTCCACAACCTGTTCCCCAAGTGCATTCCATTTTTCCACTACTCTCACGCTAAAAGAAAACTTCCTAACATCTCTGTGACTCATCTGAGTTTCCAGTTTCCACCCATGTCCCCTCGTTCTGTTATTATTACGTGTGAACATTTCATCTATTTCCACTTTGTCAATTCCCCTGAGTATTTTATATGTCCCTATCATATCTCCTCTCTCCCTTCTTTTCTCTAGTGTCGTAAGGTTCAGTTCCTTCAGTCGCTCTTCATATCCCTTCCCTCGTAACTCTGGGACAAGCCTCGTCGCAAACCTCTGAACCTTCTCCAGTTTCCTTATGTGTTTCTTCAGGTGGGGGCTCCATGATGGCGCGGCATACTCTAAGACGGGTCTCACGTATGCAGTGTAAAGCGCCCTAAAAGCCTCCTCATTTAGGTTTCTGAATGAAGTTCTAATTTTCGCCAGTGTAGAGTACGCTGCTGTCGTTATCCTATTTATATGTGCCTCAGGAGTTAGATTAGGTGTCACATCCACTCCCAGATCTCTTTCTCGAATCGTTACAGGTAGGCTGTTCCCCTTCATTGTGTACTGTCCCTTTGGTCTCCTATCACCTGATCCCATTTCCATAACTTTACATTTACTGGTGTTAAACTCCAGTAGCCATTTCCCTGACCATCTCTGCAACCTGTTTAAGTCCTCTTGGAGGATCCTACAATCCTCGTCTGTCACAACTCTTCTCATTAATTTTGCGTCATCCGCAAACATTGACATGTATGACTCCACTCCTGTAAACATGTCATTTACGTAAATTGGAAAGAGGATTGGATTGGTGGTGTGTGTGTGGGTGTGTGTGTGTGTGTGGTGTGTGTGTGTGTGTGTGTGTGTGTGTGTGTACTCACCTATTTGTACTCACCTATTTGTGCTTGCGGGGTTGAGCTTTGGCTCTTTGGTCCCGCCTCTCAACTGTCAATCAAACGGTGTACAGATTCCCGAGCCTACTGGGCTCTATCATATCTACCCTTGAAACTGTGTATGGAGTCAGCCTCCACCACATCACTGCCTAATGCATTCCATCCGTTAACTACTCTGACACTGAAAAAGTTCCTTCTAACGTCTCTGTGGCTCATGTGGGTACTCAGTTCCACCTGTGTCCCCTTGTTCGCGTCCCCCCAGTGTTGAATAGTTTGTCCTTGTCTACCCGGTCGATTCCTCTGAGGATTTTGTAGGTTGTGATCATATCTCCCCTTACTCTTCTGTCTTCCAGTGTCGTAAGGTGCATTTCCCGCAGCCTTTCCTCGTAACTCATGCCTCTTAGTTCTGGGACTAGTCTAGTGGCATACCTTTGGACTTTTTCCAGCTTCGTCTTGTGCTTGACAAGATACGGGCTCCATGCTGGGGCTGCATACTCCAGGATTGGTCTTACATATGTGGTGTACAAGATTCTGGTGTACAAGATTTGTGTGTGTGTGTGTGTGTGTGTGTGTGTGTGTGTGTGGTAAATATGAACAAATTAATACGTGATGAATAATGTGAAAAGATTTAACCAGGAAAGAAAATGAAACAAGACATGACTCCCCACCTAGGGGCGTGACAGCTGAGTGGACCAGTGCTTGGTATTCGTAGTCCTTAGATTCCGGGTTCGATCCCCGGTGCAGGCGGAAACAAATGGGCAAAGTTTCTTTCACCCCTGATGCCCCTGTTTACCTAGCAGTAAATAGGTAAACACCCCCCAGGAAGCAGTGAGACGGCTGCTTCCTAGGGGGGGGGCGAAAAAAGGCCTGGTTGAGGACGGGCCGCGGGGACGATAAGCCCCGAAATCATCTCAAGATAACCTCCCACCTTAAAATTGGAAACACCTCAAAATACGGGATTCTAATATCACTGATATTTTGTAATCTTTCATCCAACAACTGATACGGAAGGAAGATAGCAGGCAAGAGAGAGAGAGAGAGAGACATAGTCAGAATATCCCAGTAGAGGCAATAAGAATATCCCAGTAGAGGCAATAAGAATATCCCAGTAGAGGCAATAAGAATATCCCAGTAGAGGCAATAAGAATATCCCAGTAGAGGCAATAAGAATATCCCAGTAGAGGCAATAAGAATATCCCAGTAGAGGCAATAAGAATATCCCAGTAGAGGCAATAAGAATATTCCAGTAGAGGCAGTGAGAATATCCCAGTAGAGGCAATAAGAATATCCCAGTAGAGGCAATAAGAATATCCCAGTAGAGGCAATAAGAATATCCCAGTAGAGGCAATAAGAATATCCCAGTAGAGGCAATAAGAATATCCCAGTAGAGGCAATAAGAATATCCCAGTAGAGGCAGTGAGAATATCCCAGTAGAGGCAACAAGAATATCCCAGTGGAAACAGTGAAAATATCGCACTAGAGGCAATGAGGAGTCGAACGCTGGCGATTACGACCAAACAGAAGGGAGGTGTATATGGCCCCTCTCGACATCATACGAAATTGTCGCCTTAACGAACGTTTTCACTCAACACGAACGAAGAGTTACACGAAATAATTGTTCTTGGGGTGATAGAGATGGCCTTAAAATAAAAAATCTTTCGAAGTCTTGCGTCAGCCAAAGTAATCGAGAGACCAAATCACACAAACGTAAAACACTACATAATTCTTTTTTGTTCGACGAAATGGAAGAAAAAAGTAAGTGAAGATGAAGAAAAACAGTGATCTAGCTTTCTCAACAGCACTCTCCATATTTTGCATCTCAAACATTTCATATTTAATGATCCATAAGATTCTTAAATGGTGGCTGCGTTGTGGGGTGGGGGGGGGAGGGGTGGGATGGGGCGGTGATGGTAGAGGGGGTTGAGGGTTGATGTTTGGGGCTGTGATGGTAGGGGGGGTGGGGTTGAGGGTTGATGTTTGGGGCGGTGATGGTAGGGGGGGCGGGGTTGAGGGTTGATGTTTGGGGCTGTGATGGTAGGGGGGCGGGGTTGAGGGTTGATGTTTGGGGCTGTGATGGTAGGGAGGGGGGTTGAGGGTTGATGTTTGGGGCTGTGATGGTAGGGGGGGGTTGAGGGTTGATGTTTGGGGCGGCGATGGTAGGGGGGTGGGGTTGAGGGTTGATGTTTGGGGCTGTGATGGTAGGGGGGTGGGGTTGAGGGTTGATGTTTGGGGCTGTGATGGTAGGGGGGGGGGTTGAGGGTTGATGTTTGGGGCTGTGATGGTAGGGGGGGGTTGGGGTTGAGGGTTGATGTTTGGGGCTGTGATGGTAGAGGGGGTTGAGGGTTGATGTTTGGGGCTGTGATGGTAGGGGGGGGTTGAGGGTTGATGTTTGGGGCTGTGATGGTAGGGGGGGGGGGGTTGAGGGTTGATGTTTGGGGCTGTGATGGTAGGGAGGGGGGTTGAGGGTTGATGTTTGGGGCTGTGATGGTAGGGGGGGGGGGGGTTGAGGGTTGATGTTTGGGGCTGTGATGGTAGGGGGGGGGGTTGAGGGTTGATGTTTGGGGCTGTGATGGTAGGGGGGGGGTTGAGGGTTGATGTTTGGGGCTGTGATGGTAGGGAGGGGGGTTGAGGGTTGATGTTTGGGGCTGTGATGGTAGGGGGGGTGGGGTTGAGGGTTGATGTTTGGGGCTGTGATGGTAGGGGGGGGGTTGAGGGTTGATGTTTGGGGCTGTGATGGTAGGGGGGGTGGGGTTGAGGGTTGATGTTTGGGGCGGTGATGGTAGGGATACTGAGGGCCTGCCGAGACACTGTTGGTGTCCTTAGTGCGACTAATATCTTAGATCATCATTGAAGTCATCAGTATCATCATTAGACTCTTTCTTTCTCAACTTTCTGTTACTAGGGAGCCGGTCGGCCGAGCGGACAGCACGCTGGACTTGTGACCCTGTGGTCACGGGTTCGATCCTAGGCGCCGGCGAGAAACAATGGGTAGAGTTTCTTTCACCCTATGCCCCTGTTACCTAGCAGTAAAATAGGTACCTGGGTGTTAAGTCAGCTGTCACGGGCTGCTTCCTGGGGTGGAGGCCTGGTCGAGGACCGGGCCGCGGGGACACTAAAAGCCCCGAAATCATCTCAAGATAACCTCAAGATATAAGATACTAGTCTGAATGGTCTAGTAATGGACGATCTAAAAGATATTTTTCCGAACTCTCTTTAGTGCATCAGTTCGTCCTCAAACCATCTCAGAAGTTTGGTAATTCTGCGATAAAACACCGAACTGTCAGAGTCGAAACCAACGATCTCACAGATCCAGCCGAAGGAAGGGATCTTGATTTGCCACTCCGTACAAAAAATCAACTGTTTGGCCTAACGGGAAACGTGCGTAAAGACGGATTTGGGATGGGACGGAGGGAAGGAATGGTGCCCCAACCACTTAGGTTCAATCCGAGATTGAACGCCGACCTGAAAAGAAGCGAGACCGTCGCTCTATCATCCAATCTAAGTGAGAGGATTCATTGCACTCTATACTCATCCTGTGAGCGGTAGCGCAAAAAAGGATTACAAAGGCCACAAAAGGTCTTTATCAGACCTCAACGTAGATTATTACATTAATAATTACATCTATCCTTCACACCTTATAATTATAATGTCAGCTAGTTACAGAGAATGTTCGATTTCAATAGCTAAATATTTACAGTTAATCATTATACATTAATGGTAGGTCTTGTCGCTAATACATAATTGTTTCAGATATAGAGATATTACAGTCATAGGTGAGCTGCTGTTTGTTATTATTAGTCCTCACAATACACTACTTGTTTCTTAATCTCATATATCGCTTATCTACTGGATGGATACAGTACAAGGAGTTCAAATATTTTATCCTTAGTAATAAGATGGTTTGCTATTTCATACAACGTGAGTTTAGATTTATCTCTAAATGGCTCATTTGTATTACAGTCTAAGATATAATGCTCTAATATGTGTGAGTGTGTGTGTGTGTGTGTGTGTGTACTTACCTAGTTGTCTAGTTGTACTCACCTAGTTGTGCTTGCGGGGGACTCTTTGGTCCCGCCTCTCAACTGTCAATCAAGTGGTGTACAGGTTCTAAGCCTATTGGGCTTTATCATATCTACACTTGAAACTGTGTATGGAGTCAGCCTCCACCACATCACTGCCTAATGCATTCCATTTCTCTACTACTCCGACACTGAAAAAATCTTTCTAATGTGTGTGTGTGTGTGTGTGCACACACACACACACACACACACACACACACACACACA
>WNGS01102376.1:0-17350 GCA_020271785.1 Procambarus virginalis
ACACGTTCAAGTGATTTATACTCCATTCTATAGAACGCCGACCAAAACTGAACTGCATAATCTAAATGGGGCCTAACCAGAGCAAGATATACTGAAGAACAACACCAGGTGTCTTGTTACTAACGCTTCGATAATAAATCCCAGGGTCCTATTTGCCTTATTACGAACATTCATGCATTGATCCTTTTGTTTTGAACTCTTACTAATTATAACTCCTAAATCCCTTTCGCAATCCGACATCGCAATCTCAACACCATGTATCTCGTATCTTGTAACTCTATCATCATTACCTAGCCTCAAAACTTTACATTATTAGCATAAACTGCATCTGACCAGTCCTTTGACCATTTTAAAAACCCTATTTAGATCAACTGAAGTGATACATAAGAACTTAAGAACAAAGGCAACTGCAGAAGTCCTATTCGGACAATACGAGGCAGCTCCTATTTATAACCACCCAATCCACTCATTATACATATCCAACCCATGCTTGAACCAATCGAGGGACCCCACCTCCACAATGTTACGCGGCAATTGGGTTCCACAAATCAACAACCCTGTTACTGAACCAGTATTTACCAAGTCTTTCCTAAATCTAACTTATCCAATTTATACCCACTTGTTTCGCGTTCGGTCCTGTGTGATACTTTCAATACCCTATTAATATCCCCTTTGTTATGTCCATTCATCCACTTGTAAACCTCTATCAGTCACCCCTAACTCTTCGCCTTCCAGTGAATGCAAATTAAGGCTTTGTTAATCTTTCTTCATATGAAATGATTTCTAATTGGGGAATTAACTTAGTCATCCTACGCTGAGCACGTTCAAGTGAATTTATATCCATTCTATAATATGGCCGACCGAACAAACTGAACTGCTATCTAATGGGGCCTAACCAGAGCAAGATATAGCGTGAGAATGACACAAGGGGTCTTGTTCTTAACGCTGCGATTAATAAATCCGAGTGTCCTATTTGCCTTATTACGAACATTTATGCATTGATCCTTTTGTTTAAATTCTTACTAATTATTACTCCTAGATCCCTTTCGCAATCCGACTTCGCAATCTAAATACCATCTAGCTCGTATCTTGTAACTCTATCATCAGTACCTAGCTTCAGAACTTTACATTTATCAGCATTAAACTGCATCTGCCAGTCCTTTGACCATTTCAAAACCCTATCTAGATCAACTTGAAGTGATAGTGAGTCCTCCTCCGAATTAATTTCCCTACCGATTTTCGTATCATCATCGGCAAATTTGCAAATGTTGCTACTCAAACCTGAATCTAAATCATTTATAATATATTATAACAACAGAGGTCCCAAGACAGAGCCTTGAGGCACTCCACTTACAAACATTTTCCCACTCTGACTTGACTCCATTTATACTAACTCTCTGTTTCCTTTGGTATAGCCATGCCCTAATCCAGCTTAATATAGCACCCCCCCAATACCATGAGCCTCTATCTTTTAATCAGTCTTTCATGTGGCACTGTATCGAAAGCTTTGCTAAGTCAAGGTACACAACATCACAATCCTTAATCTACTGCCTCAACTATGCTAGAATAAAAGATAACAAATTTGTTAAACATGAACGGCCATTTATAAAACTAAAACCATGTTGCGACTCAATTATTAATTTATGTTTTTCAAGATGAAGACGAATTTTATTTGCTTTTATTTTATTGCTACTTATAGATTCCTGAAGACGAATGTTATTTGCTATTATAGATTCGAGTAAATTTTATTTGCTATTATCTAATCTATTATAGATACCAAGTCTTCTTTCGTGTTAATTTCCCCTACCGATTTTTGTATCATTTTCAAATTTGCAAATGTTGCTACTCAAACCTGAATCTAACTCATTATATATATTATAACAACAGAGGGTCCAGGACAGAGCCTTGAGGGCACTCCACTAACAACATTATCCCACTCTGACTTAACCCCATTTATACTACACTACACTACACTACACTACACTACACTACACTACACTACACTACACTACACTACACTACTCTACACTACACTACACTACTCTACACTACTCTACACTACACTACACTACATAACTCTACACTACACTACTCTACACTACACTACACTACACTACTCTACACTACACTGCACTACTCTACACTACACTACCCTACTCTACCCTACTCTACTCTACACTACTGCTACACTACACTACACTACACTACACTACACTACACTACACTGCACTACACTACACTTCTCTACACTACACTTCTCTACACTACTACTACACTACACTACACTACACTACACTACTCTACACTACACTACTCTACACTACACTACTCTACACTACACTACTCTACACTACACTACACTACACTACACTACACTACACTACTCTACACTACACTACTTTACACTACCACTACACTACACTACTCTACACTAAACTACTCTACACTACACTACACTACTCTACACTACTCTACACTACACTAACACTACACTACACTACACTACACTACTCTCCTCTACACTACACTACACTGACTACTCTTCACTACACTACACTACACTACACTATACTACACTACACTACTCTACACTACACTAAACTACACTACTCTACACGACACTACACTACTCTACACTACCACTACACTACACTACTCTACACTACACTGCGCTACTCTACACTACACTACACTACACTACACTACACTACACTACATTACACTACTCTACACTACACTACACTACTCTACACTACACTACACTACACTACACTATACTACTCTATGCTACACTACCACTACACTACTCTACACTACAGTACACTACACTACTCTACACTACACTGCGCTACTCTACACTACTCTACACTACTCTACACTACACTACTCTACACTACTGTACACTACTCTGCACTACACTACACTACACTACACTACTCTACACAACTCTACACTACACTACTCTACACTACTCTACACTACACTCCACTACTCTACACTACTCTACACTACTCTACACTACACTACACTACTCTACACTACACTACTCTAAACTACTCTACACTACACTACACTACTCTACACTACACTACTCTACACACTACACACTACTCTACACTACACTACACTACACTACTCTACACTGCACTACTCTACACTGCACTACTCTACACTACACTACTCTACACTACACTACACTACACTACTCTCCTCTACACTACACTACACTTCATTACACTACACTACACTACTCTACACTACTCTACACTACACTACATTACACTACACTACACTTCTCTACACTACACTACACTACACTACACTACACTACTCTAAACTATACTACTCTACACTACTCTACACTACTGTACACTACTCTGCACTACACTACACTACACTACACTACACTACACTACTCAAACACTACACTACTTTTACACTACACTTCTTTACACGACACAACTCTACACTACACTACACTACTTTACACTACACTACTCTACACTACACTAATTTACACTTCACTACACTACACTTCACTACACAACTCTACACTACACTACTCTACACTACACTACTCTACACTACAATACATTACACTACTCTACACTACACTGCATTACTTTACACTACACTACAACTTACTCTGCACTACTCGACATTAAACTACACTACTTTTACACTACACTACTCTACACTTCACTACACTCCACTACACGACACTACACACACCTGTAGGATAAATATAGTTTCCCGACAGCAACATTTTTAAATATGGGTTCAAATGCAGCTCAA
This sequence comes from Procambarus virginalis, assembly GCA_020271785.1. NCBI lineage: Eukaryota > Metazoa > Arthropoda > Malacostraca > Decapoda > Cambaridae > Procambarus > Procambarus virginalis. The sequence goes on from WNGS01102376.1 coordinate 3,796, forward strand.
CTACCTAGTTAAGTTAGATTAATGGTATATTAATTAAGTAATTTCTGTTACAAAACACAACTTAATGTTAATTGTTACTATTATTCTACCCAATGCTAAGGTTTGTGTATATTATTATTATTTTTACAAAGGTGGGTAGAGGAACAGACGATTGTCGACTTCTGTAAGCAGGCTTAGAGCTTTTCCTTCCCATAGCGCACAGCCCGTCCTTCTAATTTTCCCAACGTCACGGAAAAGGTCAATTTAAAGTGTCTTCTCCTAGCCTACCATAGGATCCAAACCAGAAAATGGAACAGTACGTCATTTTCGCGAACCGCTCCCATTTTCCAGTACGAAAATGTTTTGATACAGTGCCCACATGAAAGACTGATTAAAAAGAAAAAGATAGAGGCTCATGGAATTGGGGGGTGCTATATTAAGTTGGATTAGAGCATAGCTATTCCAAAGGAAACAGAGAGTCAGTATAAATGGTGTGGTTAAGTCAGAGTGGGATAATGTTGTTAGTGGAGTGCCTCAAGGTTCTGTCCTAGGACCTCTGTTGTTTTAATATAAGAACATAAGAACAAAGGCACTGCAGAAGGCCCCTATTGGCCCATACGAGGCAGCTCCTATTTATAACCACCAATCCCGCTCATATACATGTCCAACCCAAGCTTGAAACAATCGAGGGAGCCCCCACCTCCACAATGTTACGGGGCAATTGGTTCCACAAATTCAACAACCCCTGTTACTAAAAGGATACACTACTCTACACTACACTACACTACTCTACACTACACTACTCTACACTACACTACTCTACACTACACTACACTACACTACATTACACTACTCTACACTACTCTACATTACACTGCTCTACACTACACTACTCTACACTACACTACATTACACTACACTACACTTCTCTACACTACCCTACTCTACACTACACTACTTTACACTACACTACTCTACACTACACTACTCTACACTACACTATACTACTCTACACTACACTACACTACTCTACACTACACTACACTACTCTACTCTACACTACACTACTCAACACTACACTACACTACTTTACACTACACTACTCTGCACTACATACACTACTTTACACTATACTACTCTACACTACTCTACACTACACTACACTACATACACTACACTACACTACACTACTCAACACTACACTACACTACTTTACACTACACTACTCTACACTACACTACTTACACTACACTACTCTTACTACATTAATTTACACTACTCTTCACTACATTAATTTACACTACACTTCACTACACTACACTACACTGCACTACTTTACACTACACTACACTACACTACACTACTCTCACTACTCGACATTAAACTACACTACTTTGCACTACACTACTCTATACTACACTACACTACACTACACTACACTACACTACACTACACGCACCTGTGGGATAAATATAGTTTCCCGACAGCAAAATTTTTAAATATGGGTTCAAATGCAGCTCAACTACATAGTTAAGTTAGTTTAATGGTATATTAAGTAATTTCTGGTACAAAACACAACTTAATGTTAATTGTTACTATTATTCTACCTAATGCTAAGGTTTGTGTATATTATTATTATTTTACAAAGGTGGGTAGAGGAACAGACGATTGTCGACTTCTGTAAGCAGGCTTAGAGCTTTTCCTTCCCATAGCGCACAGCCCGTCCTTCTAAGGTTTCCCAACGTCACGGAAAAGGTCAATTTAAAGTGTCTTCTCCTAGCCTACCATAGGATCCAAAACAGAAAATGGAACAGTACGTCATTTTCGCGAGCCGCTCCCATTTTCCAGTACGAAAATGTTTTGATACAGTGCCACATGAAAGACTGATTAAAAAGATAGAGGCTCATGGAATTGGGGGGTGCTATATTAAGTTGGATTAGAGCATAGCTATTCCAAAGAAAACAGAGAGTCAGTATAAATGGGGTTAAGTCAGAGTGGGATAATGTTGTTAGTGGAGTGCCTCAAGGCTCTGTCCTGGGACCTCTGTTGTTTTAATATAGAACATAAGAACAAAGGCAACTGCAGAAGGCCTATTGGCCCATACGAGGCAGCTCCTATTTATAACACCCAATCCCGCTCATATACATGTCCAACCCAAGCTTGAAACAATCGAGGGACCCCACCTCCACAATGTTACGGGGCATTGGTTCCACAAATCAACAACCCCTGTTACTAAAAGGATACACTACTCTACACTACACTACTCTACACTACACTACTCTACACTACTCTACACTACACTACACTACATTACACTACTCCTACACTACTTACATTTACACTGCTCTACACTACAACTTACTCTACACTACACTACAATACATTACACTACACTACACTTCTCTACACTACCCTACTACACATACACACTTTACACTACACTACTACACTACACTACTCTACACTATACAGCTTACAGACTCTACACTACACTACACTACTACACTACACTACACTACCTGACTCTAAACTACATAACATAAGAACATAAGAACATAAGAACAAAGGCAACTGCAGAAGGCCTATTGGCCCATACGAGGCAGCTCCTATTTATAACCACCCAATCCCACTCATATACATGTCCAACCCATGCTTGAAACAATCGAGGGACCCCACCTCCACAATGTTACGCGGCAATTGGTTCCACAAATCAACAACCCTGTTACTGAACCAGTATTTACCCAAGTCTTTCCTAAATCTAAACTTATCCAATTTATACCCATTGTTTCGCGTTCTGTCCTGTGTTGATACTTTCAATACCCTATTAATATCCCCTTTGTTATGTCCATTCATCCACTTGTAAACCTCTATCATGTCACCCCTAACTCTTCGCCTTTCCAGTGAATGCAAATTAAGCTTTGTTAATCTTTCTTCATATGAAAGATTTCTAATTTGGGGAATTAACTTAGTCATCCTACGCTGGACACGTTCAAGTGAATTATATCCATTCTATAATATGGCGACCAAAACTGAACTGCATAATCTAAATGGGGCCTAACCAGAGCAAGATATAGCTTGAGAACCACACCAGGTGTCTTGTTACTTACGCTGCGATTAATAAATCCGAGTGTCCTATTTGCCTTATTACGAACATTTATGCATTGATCCTTTTGTTTTAAATTCTTACTAATTATAACTCCCAGATCCCTTTCGCAATCCGACTTCGCAATCTCAACACCATCTAGCTCGTATCTTGTAACTCTATCATCATTACCTAGCCTCAGAACTTTACATTTATCAGCATTAAACTGCATCTGCCAGTCCTTTGACCATTTCAAAACCCTATCTAGATCAACTTGAAGTGATAGTGAGTCCTCCTCCGAATTAATTTCCCTACCGATTTTCGTATCATCGGCAAATTTGCAAATGTTGCTACTCAAACCTGAATCTAAATCATTTATATATATTATAAACAACAGAGGTCCCAAGACAGAGCCTTGAGGCACTCCACTTACAACATTTTCCCACTCTGACTTGACTCCATTTATACTAACTCTCTGTTTCCTTTGGTATAGCCATGCCCTAATCCAGCTTAATATAGCACCCCCAATACCATGAGCCTCTATCTTTTAATCAGTCTTTCATGTGGCACTGTATCGAAAGCTTTGCTAAAGTCAAGGTACACAACATCACAATCCTTACCACTATCAACTGCCTCAACTATGCTAGAATAAAAAGATAACAAATTGTTAAACATGAACGGCCATTTATAAAACCATGTTGCGACTCAATTATTAATTTATGTTTTTCAAGATGAAGACGAATTTTATTTGCTATTATAGATTCGAGTAACTTTCCCACAATAGACGTTAGGCTAATTGGTCGATAGTTAGACGCAAGTGATCTATCTCCTTTCTTAAAAACTGGTATCACATTAGCAACTTTCCAAAACTCTGGCACTGTGCCTGACTCTATTGATTTATTAAATATGATTGACAGTGGGTCACAAAGCTCCTCTTTGCATTCTTTCAGCACTCTGGCAAACACTTCATCCGGCCCTGGGGATTTGTTTGGTTTGAGTTTTACTATTTGTTTAAGAACATCCTCCCTGGTAACTGCTAAACTCGTCAACCTGTCCTCGTCCCCACCCACATAGACTTGTTGGGCTGAAGGCATATTGTTAAGTTCCTCTTTAGTAAATACAGATACAAAATATTTATTAAAAATACTACTCATCTCTTCATCACTATCTGTTATTTGACCTGTCTCAGTTTTTAATGGACCTATCCTTTCCCTAGTCTTAGTTCGATATAACTGAAAAAACCCTTTAGGATTTGTCTTTGCTTGCCCTGCTATACGAACTTCATAGTTTCTTTTTGCTTTCCTTATCTCTTTTTTAACATTTCTAACTAGTTGTACGAATTCCTGTTCTAAAGTGACCTCCCCATTTTTAATCCTCTTGTACCAAGCTCTCTTTTTACCTATAAGATTCTTCAAATTCTTTGTTATCCACTTTGGGTCATTAGTAATCGATCTATTCAATTTGTGTGGTATACTACGTTCCTGTGCTTTGTTTAGAATATTCTTAAATACGTTATAAATTGAATCTACATCGAAATCCCCATTTACATCACCTATCGCTGGGTTCATGTCTCGCTCCAAGACCGGCCCACACCCCATACCCAAGACTTTCCAATCAATTTGACCCAAAAAATTTCTTAGGCTATTAAAATCAGCTTTTCGAAAATCTGGCACTTTAACAGAATTTTCTCCTACAGGTCTATTCCATTCTATGCCAAATCTGATTTCTTTGTGATCACTGTTCCCTAGCTCACTCCCTATTTCGATGTCATTAATTTGTGTTTCCCTGTTAGTTAACACTAAATCTAAAATATTATTTTCCCGTGTTGGTTCCTTAATGTGTTGCGTAAGAAAGCAATCGTCAATTAATTCTAGAAAATCTTCTGCTTCACTATTCCCTGTTTTGTTCAACCAGTTTATTCCACTCAAATTAAAGTCACCCATGACATAAATACTGTTAGATCTAGATGCCCTAGATATTTCATCCCATAGATGCTTTGCTTACATTCTGTCTAAATTTGGTGGCCTATATATAACTCCAATTATAATATTATTTGCTTTTTCGTTTAATTCTATCCAAATAGTTTCTGTGTGTGGCTCAGTTTTGATTCCCTCTTTGAGACTACATTTCAAATTGTCCCTAACGTATATGGCTACTCCACCACCTCGTCTATTATATCTATCTGTGTGAAATAGTTTAAATCTATTTATTTGATATTCGGCTAATAGTTCTCTATTATCAACATTCATCCACGTTTCGGTAAGTGCAATAATATCTATAATATCTATTTTTTTCTGTGGTAAGTGCAATAATATCTATTTTTTCTGTTACTACTACACTACTCAACACTACACTACACTACACTACACTACTTTACACTACACTACTCTGCACTACACTACACTACTTTACACTATACTACTCTACACTACACTACACTACTCTACACTACACTACACTACACTACACTACTCAACACTACACTACACTACTTTACACTACACTACTCTACACTACACTACTTTACACTACACTACTCTTCACTACATTAATTTACACTACTCTTCACTACATTAATTTACACTACACTTCACTACACTACACTACACTGCACTACTTTACACTACACTACACTACACTACACTACTCTACACTACTCGACATTAAACTACACTGCTTTGCACTACACTACTCTATACTACACTACACTACACTACACTACACTACACTACACTACACTACACGCACCTGTGGGATAAATATAGTTTCCCGACAGCAAAATTTTTAAATATGGGTTCAAATGCAGCTCAACTACATAGTTAAGTTAGTTTAATGGTATATTAAGTAATTTCTGGTACAAAACACAACTTAATGTTAATTGTTACTATTATTCTACCCAATGCTAAGGTTTGTGTATATTATTATTATTTTTACAAAGGTGGGTAGAGGAACAGACGATTGTCGACTTCTGTAAGCAGGCTTAGAGCTTTTCCTTCCCATAGCGCACAGCCCGTCTTTCTAAGGTTTCCCAACGTCACGGAAAAGGTCAATTTAAAGTGTCTTCTCCTAGCCTACCATAGGATCCAAAACAGAAAATGGAACAGTACGTCACTTTCGCGAGCCGCTCCCATTTTCCAGTACGAAAATGTTTGGCCTCATGTAACACATGCGATCGAAATGCGAAGTTCTTTGTAAGAGGAAAGGTTGCATGGTAAGCCTTACCCACTAGTACCCTGTAATACGACCAGCCTATCGTTTAACAACCAGGTACCCAATCACTGCTGGGTGAAACAAGCATACAGTTGAGGACTGGCGCCTAGTCAATCCTCTCTCCAGCCAGGATGCGAAGCTAGGCTAAATCGCTCTCGAAACAAGGGGCGAGTTTCGCTTCACTCAAGTTTGAGTTATTGTGCCCAAAATGTTATACGTGCTAGTGGCTTTACAAGAATGTAAAACTTCAATGCTTTGAACTCTCATAAACCCAATGTACCTTCTTGTATATAAATTTATCTATATCAATAAAAACGTAAATGTTCGTTTGTTCAAAATCGCTAATCTCCGAAAATTCATCACCGATTGCTTTGAAATTTTGACGCAACGTTGCATTCGAATAGGCGCGCTTTTATATACCTACTACATACAAGCCTAACCTGTGACAGGAAAAACATGCGTTTTATGAAAACAGCGCCATCTATTGGATGTAAGAGCAACACACGCTGTAATCGCCTAAAGTTCTTCACCGAATTCTTTCAAATTCAAACACAACGTTCCATTCGAATATGCGCATGATTTTATATATCTACTATATAGATGCCACACCTGTGACAGGTAAAAAGATTTTTTTTTGTCAAAAACAGCACCACCTGTTACACGTAGAAGCAACTCAGACGTTATACTAAATATGTTATGAATTCCATTTCAATGTTTCCAATTGCATTGATAAATTGAATTTTCATAGATTTTGATTAGTTTTACTTTTGATTTAATTATTTTGTGTGACATTGTGTTGGAATTGAGCGATGTGTTGTTTACCATACCGTTCATTTTGTGTATATGAGTATAGATGCCACACCTGTGACAGGTAAAAATACGATTTTTTAAAAAAAAAGTGTCATCTGTTGCACGTAAGAAGAACTCACGCTGTACTAAATATATTACAATTACATTTCAATATTTCTGATTTCATTGATAAATTGAATTTTCATAGATTTCGAATTATTTTCATTTTGATTTAATTATTTTGTGTGACATTGCATTGGAATGGAGCTTTGTTGTTTACTATACCGTTCATTTCGTGAATATAGTTTATCTTATTATTTTTTCATTGTTTTTCATTTCGTTTTTTAATTGTTTTCTTATATTTCAGTGATGGGAACATCAGATCATTTGATGTTCCCAATTTTCTGATGGGAACATCAGATCATTTGGGAAGGCATCGGACGAAGGAGCCGGGAATGGTGGGGAGGACTAGGGGAGAGGAGTTAGGGATGGTGGGGAGGACGGGGGGACAGGGGAGGGGGGAATGGTGGGGAGGACTGGGGGACAGGGGTAAGATTGCTGTGGCTCAGCAACACACCTGGGTTGCTGAGTCACAGCAACCCGTGGCCGGGTACAGCTAGTAAATAAATAAATAAATTGTCCAATTTTCAGGACTATCCATTGCTAGTTGAGATTACAAAACGTGGCAGAGGTTTGTTCATAATCAATACACCAGGAAAGTGCTCCTAGCCACATGTTGTGAGTGTGGGTCTGGGTGTAGTGGCGGGGACCCCATTACATAAGGTGGGGCGGCGTCGACCACTGTTGACACTCACTCTGTGGAGTAACAAGGCGGGTCCGCCATTTCCTTTTAGAGAAAATGAGGTGTAATTTATATATTCGTACTTAATATTTACGTGTATTTTATGCCAAATCTAACCCACCTTTCAGTGCTGGCTTATCATAATGTATTTTCTTGAGGAAACAATTGTGGGTATTAATGGTATTATAAGGAGGTCTGATCACCCCTAAGCCCCAAATGTGTGACATTTTGGCTGCATCAAAGTTTGTCTTGTGGTGGCAGGTTATAGCCTACGCTTTGACCACGTGGTGTCACCAGTGTTCCTTGGAGGAATATTATGATTTAATGCAACAGAGGAGTCTTAATTATTCCAAATTCTTAGATTTCTAGGTTGAGAAGTATCTGGAAATTGTTGGCTCATCACGTTGATACACGTGAACAAGTCGAGCAACCATATGTTGGCTCTGGTACACAGTTAGCTCATCCTTATCTTTAAGTGATAGTTAATTGGCATACAATTAATATTTTCATATATATAAATATTAAGCTCTTCCATTAAATACATTTTTAGGGTCAAGCTTCAGGTGAATTGATGTATGATATCAGCTCTTATACTGCAGTTTAATTAATGGGAAACATCAGCATCATTCCTAGTATTAGCTGCAGAGACAGAGTGAGAGAGAGAGAGAGACAGAGAGAGAAAGAGAGAAAGAGAGAGAGAGAGTGAGAGAGAGAGAGACAGACAGACAGACACACACACACACACAAACCGACAGACAGACACAGACAGAGAGAGAGAGAGTAGACAGAAAAAGCGTTGCAGTTTCGTTTAGAACATCAGCACCATTCCTAGTATTGGTTGAAGAGAGAGAGATATATAGAGAGAGAGGCAGAGAGAAATTAACAGACGTAAACAGTTTCATAATTAGTTTCATAAGTGTAAAGAGGTAAATGACATAGCGAGCCTCTTCCTCACACAGAAAACCCTGTTGGCCAAACTCATTTTCCAAATGCTTAAAAATTATGAAAGTAATTACCAGCGAAGCCCAACAGCGTCTCATCTTGTTAATTAGATGTCCGATCGTGACAATTAACATTTTATGCTAGTTAAGGAAGGTTGCCTATCCCTGCTGATGATAATATGAAATCTGTCTTGAAGTCTCATCACTCTAGTGAGAGTTAATGATACGATGCTTGTATGATGATATGGTTTCTATCCATATGTATTATTTTATACCTATAATTTTTTATTTCTTTTTATTTTGATACATTATCATTATTATTATTGTAGTTATAATCACTAAAATAACTTATAATTTTTTGTCAAACAAAAGATTTCAATTCACCAATTTCATCAGTGTAAATAAAATTTTCACATATATTCAGTATCATATTCATAATATATTATAATTTTCAATATAATCATCTCTATCATTATTGTGATTATAATCATCTGTCATTCTTGGCATCGTATATTCATCATTATGGTCATTAAAATCATTATGAACATAGTCATTATATTTTCCACAATGAGCAGTATAGTCCACTTCATCATCACCACCATCATCATAATCGTTGCTATTGGCATTATCCTCATCACCATTCTCATCATTATAATTATTGACAACATCATTATTATAGTTTGTATCAACCTCATCATCACTATAATAATTATTCTTAATATCATCATCATCATTCTCAAGTGTCACGTGAGACACTGAGGCAAGTGTCACGTGAGACACTGAGGCAAGTGTCACGTGAGACACTGAGGCAAGTGTCACGTGAGACACTGAGGCAAGTGTCACGTGAGACACTGAGGCAAGTATCCCGTGAGACACTGAGGCAAGTGTCACGTGAGGCAAGTGTCCCGTGAGACACTAAGGCAAGTGTCCCGTGAGACACTGAGGCAAGTGTCCCGTGAGACACTGAGGCAAGTGTCCCGTGAGACACTGAGGCAAGTGTCACGTGAGACACTGAGGCAAGTGTCACGTGAGACACTGAGGCAAGTGTCACGTGAGACACTGAGGCAAGTGTCACGTGAGACACTGAGGCAAGTGTCACGTGAGACACTGAGGCAAGTGTCACGTGAGACACTGAGGCAAGTGTCACGTGAGACACTGAGGCAAGTGTCACGTGAGACACTGAGGCAAGTGTCACGTCAAACACTGAGGCAAGTGTCCCGTGGGACACTGAGGCAAATGTCCCGTGGGACACTGAGGAGTGGTGTTGGTGGTCAGTGTGGAGTGTCATCTGATGGTTCATTCACTCGTACATTGATCACAACATAGCAGTTGGAGCAGTAGAGCAACAGAAGTACACTTACATCACATCAGGCTTGGGATACCCATGTGCATGGGAGATAGGCTTACAGGTTCCGGAAGATGAGAGGAAATGTCAGCACTGTGGAGAAATGCCCGACAAACCACTGGTACATTATCTAACACAGTGCACAGTTACAGCCACAACAGACCACTGGAACATTATCTAACACGGTGCACAGTTACAGCCACAACAGACCACTGGAACATTATCTAACACGGTGCACAGTTACAGCCACAACAGACCACTGGAACATTATCTAACACAGTGCACAGTTACAGCCACAACAGACCACTGGAACATTATCTAACACAGTGCACAGTTACAGCCACAACAGACCACTGGAACATTATCTAACACGGTGCACAGTTACAGCCACAACAGACCACTGGAACATTATCTAACACAGTGCACAGTTACAACCACAACAGACCACTGGAACATTATCTAACATAGTGCACGGTTACAACCACAACAGACCACTGGAACATTATCTAACACAGTGCACAGTTACAAACCCATTAAGATTTCAACTTAGATTAAACAGAGCAGAAGAAGTTGTTAAACACGTGGGGACAAAATCTCACTGAAGCGACCATACGAGTCATAAATACTCATAATCCGCCCAAGTAAAACAGCAACAAGCAACACTTAGTGGGCCAGCCAGAGGCTTAGGGCCCGCCCAGTGGGCCAGCCAGAGACTTAGGGCCCGTGCACTGGGCCAGCCAGAGGCTTAGGGCCTGTGCAGTGGGCTAGCCAGAGGCTTAGGGCCTGCGCAGTGGGCCAGCCAGAGGCTTAGGGCCCGCCCAGTGGGCCAGCCAGAGGCTTAGGGCCCCCCAGTAAGCTAGCCAGAGGCTTAGGGCCTGCGCAGTGGGCCAGCCAGAGGCTTAGGGCCCGCCTAGTGGGCCAGCCAGAGGCTTAGGGCCTGCCCAGTGGGCCAGCTAGAGGCTTAGGGCCCGCCCAGTGGGCCAGCCAGTGTTTTAGGGCCCGCCCAGTGGCCAGCCAGAGGCTTAGGGCCTGCCCAGTGGGCCAGCCAGAGGCTTAGGGCCCGCCTAGTGGGCCAGCCAGAGCTTAGGGCCTGCCCAGTGGGCCAGCTAGAGGCTTAGGGCCCGCCCAGTGGGCCAGCCAGTGTTTTAGGGCCAGCGCAGATGGCCAGCCAGAGGCTTAGGGCCCACCCAGTGGGCCAGCCAGAGTTTTAGGGCCAGCGCAGATGGCCAGCCTGATGCTTAGGGCCCACCCAGTGGGCCAGCCAGAGGCTTAGGGCCCGCGCAGTAATATCCCTGCAAAAAAAAAAAAAACAGTGTGGAGTGGTGTTGGTGGTCAATGTGGCCGATCGATCAACATCTCGTCTCCCAAGAAGACCCGCTACGATAAGAGATCAGAATTCGTTTTTCATCAGACAATTAATTGCATTACCAGTAAGAACACGAGCCACCATATTCACACGTAAACTTGCCTAAACCACCTTACCTTGAGGATACCTTGAGGTGCTTCCGGGGCTTATCGTCCCCGCGGCCCGGTCATCGACCAGGCCTCCTGGTTGCTGGACTGATCAACCAGGCTGTTGGACGCGGCTGCTCGCAGCCTGACGTATGAGTCACAGCCTGGTTGATCAGGTATCCTTTGGAGGTGCTTATCCAGTTCTCTCTTGAACACTGTGAGGGGTTTGCCAGTTATGTCCCTTATGTGTAGTGGAAGCGTGTTGAACAGTCTCGGGCCTCTGATGTTGATAGAGTTCTCTCTCAGAGTACCAGTTGCACCTCTGCTTTTCAACGGGGGTATTCTGCACATCCTGCCATGTCTTCTGGTCTCATGTGATGTTATTTCTGTGTGCAGGTTTGGGACCAGCCCCTCTAATATTTTCCACGTGTAAATTATTATGTATCTCTCCCGCCTGCGCTCAAGGGAATACAGATTTAGGCTCTTTAGTCGGTCCCAATAGTTTAGATGTTTTACCGAGTGGATTCTAGCAGTAAAGGATCTCTGCACGCTCTCCAGGTCAGCAATTTCACCAGCAGTGAAAGGGGCTGTCATTGTGCAGCAGTACTCCACTCTAGAGAGCACAAGCGTTTTGAAAAGTGTCATCATCGGTATAGCATCTCTAGTGTGAAAAGTTCTTGTTATCCAACCTGTCATTTTTCTTGCAGTTGTGACGGCTACTTTATTGTGTTCTTTAAAGGTAAGGTCTTCCGACATGAGTACACCCAGATCCTTTACATTGCCTTTTCGTTCTATGTTATGATTTGCCTGAGTTTTGTACGTGGTTTCCGTTTTTATATTTTCATTTTTTCCATAGCGCATGAGCTGGAACTTGTCTTCGTTAAACACCATATTATTTTCTGTAGCCCATAGAAAGACCTGATCTACATCTGACTGGAGGTTCGCCGTGTCCTCTATGTTGCCTACTCTCATGAAGATCCTAGTGTCATCTGCAAAGGATGATACAGTGCTATAGGTTGTGTGCTCTTGTCTATGTCCGATATGAGGATGAGAAAAAGTACTGGAGCAAGCACAGTACCCTGGGGGACTGAGCTCTTAACGGTTGACGGGTTGGATTTTATTTTGTTGACTATTACACATTGGGTTCTGTTGGTCAGGAAATTGTAGATCCATCTGCCTACTTTTCCGGTAATTCCTTTTGAGCGCATTTTATGGGCAATAACACCATGGTCACATTTATCAAAAGCTTTTGCGAAATCTGTGTAAATTACATCAGCGTTTTGTTTGTCTTCCATAGCATCTAATGCCATATCATAGTGGTCCAGCAACTGCGACAGGCAAGAGCGCCCTGTTCTGAAACCATGTTGTCCGGGGTTATGGAGATGCTGTGATTCCATGTATTTTGTGATCTTACTTCTTAGCACTCTCTCAAAAATTTTTATGATGTGCGATGTTAGTGCTATCGGTCTGTAATTTTTTGCCTCTGCCTTATTTCCTCCTTTATGAAGTGGTGCTATCTCTGCTGTTTTTAGTATATCAGGAATAACGCCAGTATCTAGGCTTTGTCTCCACAGAATGTGAAGGGCCTGCGATAGTGGTTTTTTACAGTTCTTGATGAATATGGAGTTCCAAGAATCCGGGCCTGGTGCGGAGTGCATAGGCATACTGTTTATGGCTTCTTCAAAATCCAGTGGGGATAGGGTGACGTCTGATATATGATTGATGTTGGTATCATATCCATGAAAAATTCATTTGGGTTATCGATCTTTAGTGCGTTTAATGGCTCGCTGAAGACAGAGTCGTATTGCTTCCTCAGTAGCTCGCTCATTTCTTTGTTGTCATCGGTGAAAGTTCCATCTTCCTTTCGCAGGGGCCCGATACTAGATGTGGTTTTGATCTTGATTTTGCATAGGAGAAAAAATATTTCGGGTTCTCTCTATTTCACTGATGGCCTT
>WNGS01102384.1:0-12948 GCA_020271785.1 Procambarus virginalis
TGCCTATATACTGAGTTTTTGGGGCTTACAGTCCCAAGTGGACATTTAAGGCATAGACGACGTTTGTCTCTTTAGGGCGTTCTGCTCCGTGTCTGGAGAGTTTTTCATTAGTAGGCTGGCTGTTTTTTGGTTTTATAGTAAATCGTTAGTTGTATCTTCTGATTTTTGTCTGTAGGGATAACAGGTCTATTAACAATATCTTTCAGGACCCTTTCCTCCGTTTTATGAGCGGTGGAGAAGAAGTTCCTGTAAAATAGTCTAATAGGGGGTATAGGTGTTGTATTAGTTGTTTTCTTCAGAGGTTGCATTGCGTTCTACTTTCCTTCTTATGATGTCTTCAATGAACACCATTGGAGAAGCCGTGTTGACTAGACCTGCCTTACCCTACAGAGTTCTTCGTCGACTTGCTTCCATTCTGAGCTGTGGCTGAGAAGAAAGAAGCGTTTGAGCAGAATTCTGTGTTACGTTACGTTTCACTTACGAGATGGAGAAGGATGGGAAGCTGCCCTTTCTAGATGTAACAGTCATGAGAGGAGCGGAGGTTTCCACACTGCAGTCTACACTAAGGAAACAAACATAGGAATGTGCCTAAATGCCAACAGTGACTGCCCAGATAGGTACAAGAGGAGTGTTGTTAGCGCTTATGTCGACCGTGCTTCCAGCCACAGCTCAGAATGGAAGCAAGTCGACGAAGAACTCTGTAGGTAAGGCAGGTCCTAGTCAACAACAACGGCTTCTCCAATGGTTTCATTGAAGGACATCATAAGAAGGAAAGTAGAACGCCATGCCACCTCTGAAGAAACAACTAATACAACACCTATACCCCCTATTAGACTATTTTACAGGAACTTCTTCTCCACCGCTCATAAAACGGAGGAAAGGTCCTGAAAGATATTGTTAATAGAAATGTTGTTATCCCTACAGACAAAATCAGAAGATACAACTAACGATTTACTATAAACCACAAAAAACAGCCAGCCTACTAATGAAAAACTCTCCAGACACGGAGCAGAACGCCCTAAAAGAGACAAACGTCGTCTATGCCTTTAAATGTCCACTTGGGGACTGTAAGCCCCACCCAAAAAACCTCAGTATATAGGCAAGACAACAACATCTCTTTCCAGGCGTTTAACGATGCATAAGCAACAGGCTCCATTAAGGAACATATACTCTCTTCCCACAACCAACCATCACCAGAGAAATCTAACAAATAACACAGAAATCATCGATAGGTACAGCGATAGCAGGTGGCTATATAACTGCGAGGCACTACACATCAAGAAGTCAACACAGCAATCAACAGTCAATTAATGCACAACTATATTCTACCCACTTCAAGACCCGCTCCAATATAGAAGCATCAGAAATATGGGCCCTTCCGCAGTTACTTCCATTCATACCTTCAATTTACCCAGTTAATATCCAGTTAATATCCATTGTTTTCGTGTTCTGTCCTTGTTGAAAGTTTTGTTCACCTCATTTAAAACTGTTGTAACATATCACCTCACCCAAACGCGGGTATAAAATGAAATGAAAGATGAAAGCTGTTTAAATCATAGCATAGTAAAGAACTGTTTAGTGCTTTCAGGTTATAGTTGTGTGTGAAAACTACAAGTCTTTGAAAATGTAATTAGTTATTACGAACGCGTTCAAGTGTCGCGTCAGACTAAGAAATAAAGAATGAATTTTGGAGAATTGATTTTTCATTTACCGTCATCAGTAAAAACAAACATAAGGAAAATTGAGAAAATTCGTGTTAGAATTATTAATCTTACTTTTTCGGTCATATTTAATAACATATATATATATATATATATATATATATATATATATATAGATATATATATATATATAAAATATGTATGTATATTTATGCGTAAACATTAAAGTTATCGCAATATACGTACCATCTTTCCCCTAAACAAGCTTCAATTAAACAAAACAGGAAGCCAAATGTTTTCAGGAAGCTGTAGTTTTGGCTGCACCAATTATGGGTCTCCAAACGTCAAGATAATGAGGCAAATTAGCATAAGATGAATGGCAGGGGAAGTATAGGATACGGTCAGGGAAATTATGAAGCGTCATAAATACTTTTTTTCCTGAATTTTAATAGTGGCGCGGAAAGGCGGCGGCTGGTGTAGTCAAATGTCGCTGGTATGGTCTACTCAACTGTTGTGGACGAGGAACAGGCTGTCAAGTCTTGACGGGACCCGCTTGCTTTACTGTAACTGACTGATGTAGTGGGTTTTAATTCCGGCGAATCGCAACATCAAGCTATACATGCCAACCTACTGTGTTGATATCACATGGGACCACTTCACGACACCAACCAGAAGACTCAACTAATATATGTACTGCCAACTTCCTATGAAGAACTCTCTTGACAACAAACATAACCGCTTGAAAGAGTCGACTGTCATCTATCCTTCACATCAAATTCATTTTAGATCCTTTTTTAAATTGATTAGTTAAAGGGCGCTTTGAGTGGGATCATTGGTACACATTTATCTCAATAATTCCTTATTATTATTATCCACTTATTTAATTAAAGACAATGATTCTATATATATATATATATATATATATATATATATATATATATATATACATATATATGTATATATATATACATATATATGTATATATGTATATATATATATATATATATATATATATATATATGTATATATATATATATATATATATATATATATATATATATATATATATATATATATATATATATATATATATATATAAATGTGTGTGTGTGTGTGTATTGCTGGGCTTTGAGGATTATAATATGCGTCATTAAATTATAATCTTTGATTAAGCCAAAATGCTTTGAACAGGTCTGGGTGTACACTCCCCGCAGCTCAAGTCGTGTAGTATTTAACTCACTAATGGAACCAACGACTCCACTAATCCTCACATTATTAATTATGTAACGCTAGGATCAGCAGCGCTGTAGTGACCACTGTATCGTCGCACAGCGTGTATATATATATATATATATATATATATATATATATATATATATATATATATATATATATATATATGAAAATACGTATACCTTACCTCTCCCAGGGGCAGTAACTGGTAGGATGATTTACACACTTCTAGTATTCCTTGTATATAAATACACGCTGATGATAAATGTACCATACACTTGTAATTTTGACTAACTGTATGGCTGAAAAGTGGAGTACCACAAGGAAGCTGCCTTTCACCCTGTATACAGCTGACCAGCCCCAACCCCAACACGGAGAATACATCAAATACGCTGACAATGTCACTCAAACATTATCCCAACCAGGACCATCACAGTCGCTTCTAGCCAACAAGACCAAGGCAGCAATATTCTGCCAATATGCTGATGTAGGCAGTATACTGGGACTCGAGATTAATAGAACAGGTATAAAACTCAATTAAAAGACAGAATAAAGAAAGCAAAAGCAGCTTTAGAAAAACTGAGGAGATTATGAAGCCTCAGCACGAACATAACAGCTACACTTATACAAGGCTCTAGTCCAGCCGCATCTAGAATATCCTCCAGCACCACTACATAGTTTAAAGATAACGTGTAGGGTGTAGCGTCACCCAATTTCCAAGCCAAGACGTGCCCGATCAAATGCCCCACACTAGAACGGTGCCCCCTCCACTCCCCCAACTCCCTTGCTTCCCTGCCACGGAGGCCATGCGGCCCCCTGCCACGGAGGCCATGCGGCCCCCTGCCACGGAGGCCATGCGGCCCCTGCCACGGAGGCCATGCGGCCCCCTGCCACGGAGGCCATGCGGCCCCTGCCACGGAGGCCATGCGGCCCCCTGCCACGGAGGCCATGCGGCCCCCTGCCACGGAGGCCATGCGGCCCCCTGCCACGGAGGCCATGCGGCCCCCTGCCACGGAGGCCATGCGGCCCCTGCCACGGAGGCCATGCGGCCCCTGCCACGGAGGCCATGCGGCCCCCTGCCACGGAGGCCATGCGGCCCCTGCCACGGAGGCCATGCGGCCCCCTGCCACGGAGGCCATGCGGCCCCTGCCACGGAGGCCATGCGGCCCCTGCCACGGAGGCCATGCGGCCCCTGCCACGGAGGCCATGCGGCCCGCTGCCACCATGTGTCAACACCCCAGTAATGAACGTATCATGTACAAATCGTTAGGTCATAGTGTATAACTAGGAAATTGGTATTCACTGTATCTTAACAAAATGAAAGATTGAAACCATCAAAATCAAAAAAGGCACCTTGAGACAAAGTTTACTGAGCTCAATGGGAAACCAGTGGAGTGTTTTCAAGGAAGACTCATATATATTTGAATCTTAATAAATCAACCATTGTAAAAGATAAATTGCAACCGGCATCAAATCTGGTTCCTTATTGTGTAATAAAAGAGAAATTGCCTCATACCAACGGTGAAAGATTTATTATCCCAGCTGCTCCGGATATAGTGAGTACCGTTCTTGATGAAAAGTCGCCAAGGATTAGACGAGGCCTCCTGGATGTGGCACAACGCAGCCACCCAGGATATGTCACGTTGTTGAGGATAACAAATTCGACTGATTTCACGTCTCAAGTCTGTTGATGCTGTTGAAGCTTGTTGCACAAGCTTTGAAGCTTGTGCAACAATTTTGGTTTATGTGAGACACCCATGGAAAGAAGACTTGTTGCATGACCTTACATTACACAAGACCGACTCACAGATATTCAGACCTGAATGACAGTGTAATTAGAAAATACAATCCGAACAGGGGGCTAATTGCAAGGGAGTTACAACTAATGGAGCGGCAAGTATTCCTACAACAGTGAGGATGTAAGTAGTCCTGCAACGGTAAGGATGTGAGTAATCCAGCAACGGTAAGGATGTAAGTAATCCAGCAACAGTGAGGATGTGAGTAAAATGTGTGTGGGGGGCAGCAGGAAACGCCACACTTTGGAATCATTGCTTAGTCACCATGAAGTTCTGGCTACTGAAAGCATCCAGACTGTTTGAGAAATGTTTTGAATAAGGAAGTATAAAGTTATCAATCAGATCAAAGGAAGTTCTCTGAATAGCCGTTTGGTTGAACAACTTTGCTTATAAATGGGAGCTGACCAATCACACCTATTGCATCAGGCAGAAGTTACATGGCTTTCCCGTAGAAGAACTCTAACTAGGGGTTTGTGAGCTAAGGAGACAGATTCATATTTTCCCTCTTGAGAACATGTCCAGTTATAGAACTATTTTCCAAGGACGTGTGAGAATGAAAGCTATCCTGTTTAACAGACATTTTCTCAAAACTCAATAAGCTTAATCTAAAACTGCAAGGGAGGAGGACAACCATGGTGAGCTTATATATAGAGAGAGAGAGAAAGGAAGGGGGGGGGGTAAAAATATGCGTCGCTTTTGCTGAAAATGTCAAAGTTGTGTATATACTTTGTGTGTAGGGGTGGAGGCTGTTGCCCTCGTGTGTCACAATACAACATGCAGAGTGGTGGGTAATGGCGTCTGGCCTGGCCACCACACACGCCACAGTGACACACAGTGACACAGAGAGAGCAATCACAACAACGACATCACCACTAACAATAACCATAGCAATAACAACCACAACCACAACAATAACTCTTACGCTAACAACAACAATAACAGTAACAATAGACAACGGGAACACTAACAACAACAGTAAGAAGAACGCACACAACAGCAATAACAACTACAACAATACTAACATCAACCACAATAACAACACACACTAATAGCAACAACAATAACAACCACAACACTAACAACAACAACACACAACAACAACAATGTACTAGATGGACTGCAGAATTTGGCTTCAAAAGCTGAAACGTATCGTGTCAGAATTCACATCTATTGAAGGTAGATAACATCAGGATTTAATATAAAAACCTCGGGGGGTTTATAAAGGTTGCAACAAGAGGATTAATTTAGATCTGCGTTGTGCAGAATAGTGAAGAGCCAATTGGCATGAAATCTGTCACACATTGAACTGTACATCAGCCATTTGTCACGGGGAATGCATCAAAGGCTTAGTTAGCATCTCCCGAAAATTTGAGTTTTGTTGAGTCGCAAAAGCGAGAGTTGGCGCGGACAGCAAACCAGCTTGTCCTCATAACCAGTGCACAAACGCTTCGGTAATCCATCACCAACACCCTGTTAATCCACCCTCCTAACCCATTGTTGATAATTAAAAGAACAGTTTACACTAAACCGTCCTCGACTCAAGTTCATTCCATCCAGCGGTCGACCCCACAGACGCATTCATAAATTTTACATGCTGATCATTCAAAACAGGAATTTTCTCATATATAAATTAATATTATAATATTTTTACATATTGTGCATATATAGGAATAGGTTAGGTTAGGTCTTTAGGTTCTGTTGGCGATTATTGTATTTGTAGTACGTGGGTGTAGCATTTACATCGTTTTTGTTCGAACAAAATTCGTCAGTGAAGCACTTGTTCCGGAAGTGTTCGAACGAAATCAGTTGTGAGTCGTGTAAACCGTTTTCATTCATAAACAGGGGGGTTGGCGGGTGGATGGAATCACTTTTGGGTCTTTACTTGGAGGACGGACTGGTTTACACACGACTCAACTGATGACTTGTAGTTTGACGCTTCGTTCACGTGCTCTGCTCCATTCCCACCTTTCTAAACGCAGCCCGTCCTCGCATACAAAGATCCAAGCTCATTAATCCAGCCGCCAAACCCCTGTTCATTAAGGAAATGCGGTTTACACACGACTCACAACTGATGACGTCCGAACACTTTCGGAACAAGTGCTTCACTCATGTCCTCTGTTCGAACCACAGTTCTATGAATGCTTCACCACATACTTCAAATACACATAATTGCCAACAGAATGTAAACACCTAACCTAACCTACGCCTAAATATGCCCAATATGCTAATATATACATTAGTGTAAATTTACAATTCAGAAAGTTCTTATTTTGAATGCATAGAACATTGAAATTGATGAATGCTCCTTGGCGTCGGTCGCTGGATTGACGAGCGTTCTCTGAAGACGAGTTAGAGCAGCCCGTTCTCGCAAGCGTTCACAAAGATACTAAACTTTAGTACTAAATTGCCCGAACCTAAGCTTTTACCCGAAGACCCGCGAACAGAAAACGGGACATCACGTCCATTTCGCGAGCCGCTATCATTTTAGTACAAGAGTTTTTGGCCTTGCGGATATTATACGTCAAAATGCGATGTATTATTGAGGAGAATGGTTAGGTGGAGGGCGCAGTGCGGCTCGCAGTCTTGTGAGGGTCAGGAGTCTTTCCTCCCAAGACCTTTTGTGTTGTGTGACTACGTTTTTATGTTGACGGTCGAAACCACCAGACTGTTGGTGCCAACAAATCGCAGTCCAACATAGAAACCTCAGGCCGGTTTAGCAGGACCCGTTGGAGGTGTTTAATTACTTCCATCTTGACCACAATATAAGGTATGCTTCGTCTTTCCCGGTACGTTTCAGAGCGAGTGTTTGGTGTCTTAAATCCTTTGGTTTATTAAAGTTTCCCCTTAGTATACATATTGAACCATTGCGTATATATCACACTAATGGGGATGACAGACACACGTCTGAAAGTGAACGAATTGATATTACTCTATAACTGTCCAGGGCCGGCCGAAACAAGTCAAAATCATCAGTTCCTTTCTTTCCGATTCGTGGGTCCCGTATCTGTATTATAGCATATTTTGTCAATATTTCAATATTTAACTTCTTGTCCCGCCTCAGTCGATTGGCAGGAATTATTTTGGTGTACAAGTTAGGAACAGTTGCATGTGTGTTCCTCTAGGTTTAGAGTCCTGTACGTAGCTCTCGCCTGCGTTCTGGTGGATATAATTGACTGGAT
This sequence comes from Procambarus virginalis, assembly GCA_020271785.1. NCBI lineage: Eukaryota > Metazoa > Arthropoda > Malacostraca > Decapoda > Cambaridae > Procambarus > Procambarus virginalis. Next base: position 7,870 of record WNGS01102384.1, read on the forward strand.
TTAAAGTGGTTCAAATAATTTAGAGGTTTTAATGAATGATTCTGGCAGAAAATGTTGTCCCCACAATGATCCGGTCGGCAATTTCGTCAGCCTTTAATAGAGCAGTTTACTAATCGTCTGTGCTGAAGGGAAGACTGTTTACACTCGTGACTGGTGGTTTGTGTCGTCACACTCAGACAAGGGCTCAATGAGCTCTTCTTGGCAGTCTTTAGAGCCCCTGACAAATACTTCGTCTGGTCCTAGTTTGGACCAGACGAAGTATTTGTCTTTGATTCATTTGGCTTTAATTGTTGGAGTTGTTTACAATCTTCCTCGCTGGTTACAACTTGTCAACGTGTTCTCTGCACGCTTATATTGGCCTTGAAGAGAACAGTATGACCATCTTCTCCAGTAAACACAAAGTACTTAATTGAAATGCCACCCAATTTTTAACTGCGATATATGGAGCCTGATCTGTAAAATTGTTCAATGGCAATGTTTTCTCGCTAATCTTTGATTGAATAGAACAAAACTTAAAATATTCTTTTGTCCGCCCCACTAAATTATCTTTTTAATATTATACTTACCTGTGTCACCTGTTATCTCCCTAACAAGCCGTTGTTGACGTCTTGGGGGCGTTGTTAACTAGCCGGTCTGACCTTAAAGTGTGTCAAGGAAAAGTGGTCATTGAGAGCCACCCAAATGACTTACCGCGAAGATCAAGACTGGGAGTCAGCTGGCAACGCTGTTAGATTAATTCATAAATTTGTTTACGATGTTGGGATGGCAAATTTGCTCCACCGATAAACCAGGAGCGACATATGGAGCCTCGTGGGAGCTTCCTGAACCAGAACCGGGTTTTATGATTCCTAGAATTGGTAGTGATGGAGGGAGGGGTGGGGTGGGGGTGGGGGGGTAAAGAGGGTGAGGTGGTTGGACAGTCTCGACCATACCTCATAACAGGAGACGATAACATGGTCGCAATGGACCTTAATTACAGTCTGGGGAATATTTCCTTTGTCACTTGCAACAGTATATCTTGGTGCCGGAGACGTGCAGGCAGCGTCTGTGAATAATTTACACCTATCATCACACACTGCAACAAGCCCCTATGTAACCTGGTCGTGTTGGTTCCTGTTGTGCGGTGGTGTGCAAGTTGCTAGTATGCTAAAGTCATTTGTTAAATATTCCCTTTATGGTTGAAAATGAGACACTATAAATGGCTATTGTCATCTTTTGCAGTGGTTAGCGCAGTGGGCTCGCAGTCGATGACATCAGTTAAGTTTCCTGGCAAATTGAGACGTTTGGGCTTTGTTACACCTGATGCCTCTCTTCACCTAGCAGTAAATACCCCCCCCCCCTTCCTGCTGGGCCTGGAGTCAGGCTAATGTACTGACAACTTGATCTGTTCGGCTCAACTGGAAATTCCTCCAGAAACTTGCCCAATTGCCTCTTAAAAACATTCATTTTTGTCCGAGAATGAGTTGTCTGTTGGGTAATGCCAGTTATAGGTACAAGACCGTGGAAGGGGGGGGGTGAATCTCGATAGGCCCATCGGGCTTCCTGTCCCCGACAATTAGGAACCAATATATCATATGATCAACACATTTTTCCTTGTTTCAGTGTGGCTGTATTTCGTAAGCGGATGTGTGTGTGTGTGTGTGTGTGTGTGTGTGGGTTTACAGGAAAGTTTAGCTCCGGTAAACCCAGGCTACCCTCACCACATTTCCTACAATTCAGTGGGCCGATCACTGCCACAACAATGATTTGTAAACTGACTTTGTGTCTTCGTTACTCATTAATGCATCTTTATACAACAAATTAGTAACCTTGCCTGCATAAACACACAATAGACCAGAGAACGAAGTCCCTGAAAACTAGTCCAGGAACACGGACTCCGCTGTATGAAGGACTCCGCTGTATGAAGGACTCCGCTGTATGAAGGACTCCGCTGTATGAAGGACTCCGCTGTATGAAGGACTCCGCTGTATGAAGGACTTCTCGCTTAAAAACACGGTATTGTGTGAGGGCCAACAACTCCCTGAGAAAAGTGACTCCTTTATGAACTGTGGTGAGTTATGTGCTGTGGAGGGGAAGGTTAGGCAAGGCAGGGCTTGGAAGACAAGGAAGGTAGGGAGGGAGGGAAGAGAGAAAGGGACGGAGGGGAAAGGAAAGGCAAGAATAGGCCACGCAGGCAGGAAGAGTGGGAAAGGATAGAAGAGGAGGAAGGGAAGAGAGGAGATGGGAAGGGGAAGGGATATAGGGGAGGAAATGGGAGGGTAGATAGGAAGGAATGGGAAGACAGGACAGAGGAGGGAAAGGGAAGAAAGGAAGGGAAGGGAGAGAAGAGAAGAGAGGTGGAGTGAGAGGCAAGAGAAGGAAGGGGAAGGGGAGAGTAGAGAGGGTGGAGAGAGGAAGGGAAGAAACGTACAGCAGACAGTGGACGCTGCAAATAAACAAAACCTCCAGAAAATACACATCGCAAAAAGAAACCCAGACGCCATTACCCTTGACAACACAGCCTGTTCTCGCCAGCGTTCCCAACGTCCAGAAACTGTCGTACTAACGTGCCCTAACCTAGCCATCCTGAGGACCCACCAAATAAAATCGGAACATTGTCAATTTCGCGAGCCGCTACCATATTCTTGTCCATAAACTTTGGGTCAAGTATTCGTCAAAATGCGACGTGCTATAAAGAGCACAGGTTCGACCCCCATCATATCCAATATACGGACGTAGACAGAATACTAAGACTCAAGATTAACAGAACAGGTGTAAAAATTCACGTAAAGGACAGAATAAAAGCAAAACTTGCTTAGGAAAACAGGAGATACGAACCTTCGACACGACCATAGAGCGACACTTATACAAGGCTCTAGTCCGGCCACATCTACAGTATCTTCCACCACCACTACACACCTTAAACAACACCAACATGCACAAACTACAAGCAGTGCAAAATGAGGCGCTACGAATGATCAGACAATCCCGGAGCTCCGTCAACTCTCCAACACGCATTTCCCATTATATTTCCCATTTAAAATGTAAGTTCATTGGATGTATCACGTTAGTGGGATCTCTGTGTGAGTAATATTCCCCATTTCTACAATTTTCCTTTCGCCTTTGCCTCTCCAGCCTCTTTATTTACCCATCGCAGAAAACATCTAAAAAATGCCGCTGCCAACCAGTCGGTTGTTAAGTTATTAGCGTCAGACGGGAAATTAACCCCCACCTCGCGTTAAGTTGCCCAGAAAGAGGTTATCTATCTTGAGGTTATCTTGAGATGATTTCGGGGCTTAGTGTCCCCGCGGCCCGGTCCTCGACCAGGCCTCCATCCCCAGGAAGCAGCTGTCTAACTCCTAGGTACCTATTTACTGCTAGGTAACAGGAGCATCAGGGTGAAAGAAACATTTTGCCCGTTTGTCTCCGCCTCCACCGGGGATCGAACCCGGAACCTCAGGACTACGAATCCGAAGCGCTGTCCACCCAGCTGTGAGGCGCCCTCTGTCAGTCATTATCAGCAGGATAATGTGAGTAATAATGAGACTTAGTCTCTATGACCAAGTGAAGGAACCTTGCGCAACCGCTTCGACCGTCAGGGATCGAACGCCGGCCCTGCAATAAGAGATGCCGCCGCCGTGCTCATTAACACATGCGTTGACGAGTGGGAAGAAACACTAAACAAACAAATCAAGCAGAGATAAGTGACGAGCAAGAGGGAGCTACAAACAGCCTCAGCACAAAGTCTGGCAATGTTGCAATTGCAAGGTGAATTACCCAGGGAGTTGACAGTGCCTCTCGGGAGGAAAATGAATAAAAATGCATTACAAAACTACATGTCTAATGTTGTGTGTTTGTGGAGAGGCTGGTTAGTGGCGGGCCGGGTGGGGGAGGGTTGCTGGGGGTACCGGTGGAGGATGGGGCGGGGGGGGTGCCAGAGGTGTAGACGCAGCTAATATTGGTGTATATAAACTTGTGGTCAGTACTGTGGCGCCGCCACAAGATGTGGGTAATGGAGCGGACGACTGCTGCACAGGCAATTACAAAAAGTATATTTCAGTAGCTGCATTGCGAGCAGGAGCACTTGGTCAGAGCAGCAGCAGCAGCAGCCACTGCAGCACACTACCCGCAGTGACTGTGGCAGCTGATGCACTGGCTTCGCCCCAGCAAGAGCTGGAGATATTTGGAATTTTTTTCTCCCGGGCCGGCGGGGTGTCAGGAAGCCGCCGCCGGCCCTGCGGCTCTGTGGCCATGGTCCTGGACACATGTATCTTCCTTACACCGTAGCACGAGAGGATACAGGTGTTGGGGGGGCGGGGGGGAATATACTGAAACGCATGTTTACTTTCGCTGACAGAAGTGTCTCATCAATTTGGGTGCCACATACCACAGAAACTGTAGTTGAGAGCGAATCATGCCAGTATTTTATACGGTGCAGGTAACCTGTTCGGTACTTGTTCTTGCATCACCTTACAAGGAAGCAACCTGTTCTTTGGCTTGGCTCGTTAAAGCGGCGGCCAACCCCGAAGAGACATTCTTTCGAGCATCGTTCGAGCAGTCACTGACGACCTCTGTTCGCATCACCACTCTCCAAATGCTTCACTAACGTACTTCAAATACATATAATTGCCAATAGAACCCTAAAACACCTAACCTATCCCTAAATATGTACAAAATGCAAGTATATAATATTAATTTATATTTGAGAATGCGATGGCGGTGGCAGGTACACAGAGTCCCCTGGGTGGTAGAGGGGACCTCAGGGGTCCCATGTCGTAGCTCAGTCGATTAAGGCAGCGTCTGGGATCCTCTCGGACGTAGATTCGAACCTTCGTCACGGCCCTTGTGGATTTGTTCCCCTGGGTGATTACTGGAGTCAGGTGTAGCGTGTGTGGAGGTCTCGGCTGGGGTACCTGCACCCCAGGGAAGGTACACCACTGGATGGGTCTACCTTTCGCTCCAGATAATGGGAGGGGAACTGCCAGGAGAAGGCGCCAAGCCATTACGACTATATAGCAACTGAAAAGGGGATCGAGATAAGGATCTGGGATGGGGCGGGGGTGGCAGGAATAGTGCTCAAGCACTTGGACGGTCGGGGAT
>WNGS01102385.1:0-10548 GCA_020271785.1 Procambarus virginalis
ACCACCCCTTTTTTATGGTGTACACTTTATTAAGGCAAGGTTATACAGTTACATATCTGATTGTATACAAAAAATGAGCATTAAGAGGACACAAAAATAGTTCGCTTCCTAGAGGCTGTAGATTTCCTCGAACTCCTCCGACGTTGGGCAGGATCCGAGGATGCAGCGAGCATTCCCCCTCTGGATCGCGACACTGAGGCGCTGAAAGAGAAACTTGCCGCTCTAGGGTCTCTTGTGGTGTCAATGAGCTTGGAACCAAGATCCTTTAGAAACCTTCTTGCACTCTCTCCCCATGGGATAGGGTCTCAGACCCTATTGGAACGAAGTTGTACCGATGATCTAATTGCCTATACTTGGCTGACTTGTCTCTTTCTCTGTGTGTCGCCGCGGCTCCTGCTGTGCCGCAGAGAGGTTGATGTATGTGGCTGCCAGGGTGGATACGCAAGATAGTCCCATGCCAACTGTCTGCCACCCTTCCACGGACGCAGTGTGATTCCGTCTGGTCGGCGGCAAAGCTAACAGAGTCACGGTTCAGAAGGTTGCGGGGCTCTCTCTCCTGCTGGACACTGGGCAGAGGCAAGGCTTCTTTTAATGATGTCGTTTACTTCGTCGTGTCTAGTGTGCCAACCACCAGATTTTCCACAGTGCAGGCCATGCAATCCATATTCGTCAGCATCTGCCTCGCCGCAAATACACCTATGAACAGTGTGGATAGGGGCAGCAAGACGGAGAGCGACTGCAATACGGAGCTCCTGCGGATCAAGACGTGTGCCTGTCGCAGACATAGGGACTGCCAAAAGGAAGTCCCCTGCATGGGGAGCCTGCACAGCTGTGAGGCGTGCACGATCACTGGGGGTTGTTGCTGCCTCCAGCAAAGCTGTGGCTTCTTTGTCTGCAATGGGGCTGTCCCAACTGGATTGTTTCTTGGCTTTCGGCATGGCTGGTCTGAGTGCTGGGTCTGCCATGGCACCCCATTTCGTGTCGCATTCCGTGTAGTGGGGGTCCTGTATCCCCGCTACATCATTGAGGGTGTCAGGTAGAATTTCCTTAACCAGGTCATCTGATGCTGAGGATGAAGACAGGAAGGCTGGGACAGCAATTTGGGTGGCGGTGCGGACACCCAAGCCACCGAGCCTAACAGGAAGAGTGGCTTGTTTCCACTGGCACTCGTTGAGGGAGAGATTAACAACTTTTTCCAGCATGGTCTTCAGTAAGAGGTCATACTCTTCAAGCTTTCGGTTGTCGTAAGATGGGGCGCACCTCAGAAAGTAGGTTAGCCTCGGAAGGGATAGGCATTTGGTGAGGAGATAAAAATCGTGGCATCGATGTCACCTATTCTGTCTTCCATCCTCCTAAGGTCTGCGATTTTCTTGTCAAGGATCTCCTCAATGGCATTAGACTCGAGGGGTGCTCCAAGGAGGGTGCTGTTCTCGGCCCTAATGACATGGGCTCCAGGCAAGGCAGACCTTATTCTAGCTACGATGTCTGGGTTGGAGGAGACTACTTCACACTTGGAAGGGTTCAGGACAAGACCCAGGCTTACTTCTTGCTCCCTTATTTTCCTGATGTCTGCCAAGAGGTCGTCTACGGTGCCAGCTATAGTGCCATCATCCAAAAACCAGATGTTGAACTCGCTGGACAAGCTTTCGGTGATTTCTTTTAAGACTAAGCAGAAAAGAAGGGAGCAAGAGGATCACCTTGCTGAACGCCTTCACATGATCTGATTTCATGTTCACCAAAGAGCAGTTTTGACTCACCACTGTAGCACGATAGTATGAACGGGTAGAGGGCCGGAAATGGCGATGTACGGCACAAAGTACTGCATCTCTTCTGACCATGTTGAAGGCATTCTTAAAATCCAGTTTGAGCAGGGCCTTTTCATCAGAAATGTTGGTGATGTATGCTCGTGCTGCATGGGCAGCCGCTTCACAGCCTTGGGGGATTCCAAATCCTAGCTGGATTGGTTTCAGTAATTCAGCCGCTTGCTGGCTGACAACCCTCGTAACAGCCTTGGCAATCAGGCGTCGGAGAGTGTTGCCAACAGCTATTGGCCTGATTCCATCGTCCTTCTTTTTGAGAGCACAGACGGAGGCACCGAAAAAGAGAGGCCTGATGACCTCAGGTATATCACCAGCCAGGCACATGTTAACGAACCTTGTTAGTTCCATAAGAAGATCTTGTGCAGCATCACCAACCACAGGATTTAACATTTGCTTGATGTGTTGAGGTTTTAACCCTGTAAAGCCTCCTGCTGACCCAGGTGGAAAAGAAAGGGCTGCTTTGTAGACCTTAGATTCACCGACGGTTAATGGGTCTGAAATGGTGTCGGCTGATGGCGGAACGATGTTGTCGCCTTGTCGGGCTCTGGGTGGGTGCTTGCTTTGCAGGGCCCGCGCTGTGGCTGAGTTTCGAGGAGCAATTTTCTCGTCACTGGTGAGGACTCTAATAGAGCTTGCGGTATTTCCCTCTTCAATTTTCTTGGTGATTTGTGCTCTGATTTTGTTTGTTTCCGGTATGTTGTTGTTACCATTTCTGCGGTGTGTGTGTTTTGCTCGGAGAGGCAGGCGAACTAGGTTATCCCCCCTTGGGTATTCATTTATCGCCCTCTGGACCGAGGAAGCAAGTGATTTGTCCCTCCTTGGAGGGACGGTGAGGCATACATTGCCAAACAGAAGGACATTATGCCACGCTTGAATGTTTTCCGGGCATTATATATATATATATATATATATATATATATATATATATAATATATATATATATATATATATATATATATATATATGTTGTACCTAGTAGCCAGAGCGTCATACTCGGCCTACTATGCAAGGACAATTTGCCTAATAAGCCAAGTTTTCCTGAATTTATATATTTTTCTACTTTTTTTCTTATGAAATTATAGACCAATCTATTCATTATGTATGAGTTCATTAGATTTAATTTGAGTTAAAACTAACGTAGATATATGACCGAACCTACCTACCCTATCTACCTAACCTAACCTATCTTTACCTGGCCTAGACCAATATAACTGAGTCAATAATTTATGTTCCTAGTATAATATAATACAATATTCAAATAACCAATTGGGAACAATTTAGGGAAAATAAAGAAAATCACTTGGGCTATTAGGCAAATGGGGCCATGCATATTAGGCCGAGAAGTGCGTTCTGGCCACTAGGTACAACATATATATATATATATATATATATATATATATATATATATATATATATATATATATATATTGTGACGATAATCTCTTCTCAGAGATTTAGCCTGCTATTTCCTTACTTCATCACGTTCTCAACAATATGCAAGATACGTTTTATAGTGGCTTAACGTATATATCAAGACAGCCACACGCACCTGCAACTCCCTCCTTCCCCCCACTTCTGCACACCTGGTCGACCTGTCAACTGCTGCTCCCAGCAAACTAGCGACTTGCGGCCGTCCTGCGTTCTCATTGGCCGCTACCCAACACACCACCCCCGCTCCACGCCAATCACATTTCATCGCCAGTCATTGTTGGAGTCCCTTGCAGCTCTCTCAGCCAGAATATATCTCGTGCTCCTGCTGTGAACACCTAATTTGACCCACCTCGTGTGATCAAATAAGAGGTTTATAGCTAGCGCATATATTCCCAGCACCATTTATCTTTGTTAACGTAACCAGTTCCCCCTTTTCAATTAGTTATATATTTTATGTGTTTTTCTTTTACATTATTTTAAATGCCAAGGAATGTCTTTATTTTATTTTGTTTTCTAGATTAAGTAAAGTACTTTTTATATTTTGTGTTTTCGTGTATCTTGCCTTACCACAGATTATCAGACAAGCAGTCACTCTTTTTTTTCCTTTTTTTATAACTTAAATGTATGTGGCCCAGCATTGACATCTGCTATTTGGAAGACTGCCGACCACCATTTCCAACACGTTACCGTCACATATAATTGGGGGCCTGTCCACGGAGCTTCACTCAGGTATTGGTAATTGTGGTAAGCGTACTTGGCTTTCATTTCCCTTGCTTTCATTATTTACATTAATCATTTTTTATTTTATATGGTGCTGTGTATATTGTGCATTACGGGAATAGCATATGGTGAGAGTGAGACAACTTTGGATTACGTGGTGACTGTAGGCCGCAGTCATACTCTTAATTGGTCGTCTCCCCCTTCCGTGTTATTATCCGTGTTTAACATCTTTTGTCCCCAGATATTTCTCACATTTTTGACAGATTATCACATAGGTACCCTGGTACTGTGGTCTGTCTCCGGGTCAATAGCACCTAAGTCCTGCAATCCGACTCTAGGAGGAAAAAGAGGGCTTTAGATCCTCTAGCACGAACTATTATTGGCGAATTGGGACCTCGCCGATAGTTCTCGTCACCAGTTGACACTCGCACCCCTACTCGTCGGTCAGACTGATGGTATTTACCCAAGGTAGGGAATTGGCGTTCTTTCTTTTGAGCACAAAGTTCGCTAATTCTGTAAATACCATATTCAATTTCAGTGGGTACCTTTGCTTATGTTCTATAGTGACTTGGCAAGGTATGACTACATTTTTTGGACTACCTCATTTATTTTGAAGCCATTTAGTGTTTCACTTGTCTTTTAAACTCAGTTTCCACTAATTAGTAGGATTTTCTTGCCTTTATCCTCCCACAGTGAGTACCAGGTACAAGATTTCCTGCGACCTTATTCATTTACCATCTTGAATTAACTTTAATTATTAATAATTCCCCACAGGATAGGTATCAGTTGCCACGTTTCCTGTTTCTGACATTCACCATATTCTCACTGTATATTCGTGTCTCCTTTATTTGCTATATTTTCACAATGTTCCGCCTACAAGCTTTCAAGGCAAATCCAGAAGGTGAAATAGGGAACTTACGTCATGCAAGAAGGGTCGAATTGATAACTCTTGCACACGAGTATCAATTGGAAGTTCCACCTGGCGCCAACAAATATACCGTAAATAATATAATTGTAGATCATCTTTTGGATGAAGGGAAGATAGATTCTGATACTCATGACCAATACACTATTTCAGATAAACATGACTTGACAGCAATAAAACTTAAGTTAGAACTTGCTAAGATCGAGCGGGAGCAACAAAAGGAAGCAGCTGCAATCAGAGAGCGTGAAGCTGCAATCAGAGACGTGAAGCTGCCCTCAGAAAGGAAGAACAAGAGCGTGAAGCTGCCCTCAGAAAGGAAGAACAAGAGCGTGAAGCTGCAATCAAAGAGCGTGAAGCTGCAATCAGAGAACGTGAAGCTGCCCTCAGAAAGGAACAAGCGTGAAGCAATCAGAGCGTGAAGCTGCCCTCAGAAAGGAAGAACGTGAAAGAGAGGCCGCACTGAAGAAAGAAGAAAGTGAACGTGAGTTGGCCTTATACAAACAGCGACTCGAGATGCAACGTGACCACGACAAACGACAGGCAGAAGCAGCTCTAAACTGTCGTGACCGAGAACTCACGAGGGACGCTGCACACCAAGCTCAACTCCAGCAAGCGGCAGCTAGTCTTCCTCCCAGTTTCAATGTCTCCCATGCAAGTAAGTTAATGCCCCCGTTCATCGAAACGGAGGTTGATGTGTTTTTTACCACTTTTGAGACCCTTGCTGATCAACTTAATTGGCCTGACGACCAATGGGCTACCCTTCTCAGAGTACATTTAACAGGTAGAGCAGCAGTCACACTCAGCACTTTGGCATCAGAAAACGACTACACCACCCTGAAGCAAGCTGTGTTGGACGCCTACCTTCTCTCCACCGAAAGCTATCGACGAAAGTTTCGTGACTACGTCAAGGCAAGTACCACCACCTTCTTAGAATTTGCTAACACCAAACGAAGATATTTCATGAAATGGCTGGAGGCAGCACATGTCTCTACTTTTTCAGAGCTTGTCAACCTCATACTGGTTGAAGAATTTTTGAGACGTGTACCTCCTCCTGTCCGCCTATACTTAGCGGACAAAGAAGAGACGGATTTGGTGAAGTGCGCGAAGTCAGCTGACACTTACAGCCTCATCCACCGGCTGACACCAGAACCTACCAGCAAGAAGTCTTGGTACAGTTACGAGAAAGCGAGCCCAGATCAAGGTACCTCTCAACTGTACTGCAGGTATTGTCGACTATATGGACACACCATTGACAAATGTGGTAAGTCCCAATCTAAAGGTAACATCGAACCTCCTAAGTCTAAACCTACTCACCCTAAGTCCGGTAAGCCTGTAATGAATGTTGGTGTTCATGCTAATGATCTCTCTCTCTTTACCAAGCATCTATATCCAGGAACTATCTCTACCCACGGTTCAGATTCAGAGGGACGTTTTGGACTTAAGATCCTGCGGGACACAGCGGCTCTACAATCGATCGTCTTGAAATCAGCTGTGCCCAACGTCGCCTACACAGGAGAGACTGTGTTCATCACTGACCTTACTGCTACAACTCCTTATCCCCTTGCCAGAGTTTACCTAGATTGTCCCTTCGTGACCGGTGAAGTCCAAGTCGCCGTCAGGGAAAAGCCTTTTCCCATGCCTGGAGTGCAACTTCTCCTGGGCAACGACTTGGCAGAAGACCAACAACCAAACAACCTGATCGTCAAGGACATATCCGAGGTAAGCAACTCTGTGTTGGATAACCCGATTTTTGAGCATGTTCCAGCAAAGGTTCAAGAGAGTGATGAAGGTTCTCCTCCTGTTATGGTGACCACCCGTGCTCAAGCTGCACGACCACAGCCAGCTGACTCTACTGCTACCGCTGTCCCTCAGGACCCTTCGAAACTACCCCCTAACCTGACCGCTGTGGAGTTCCGTAAGTTACAGAGAGATGATCTTACCTTGACACCATTATTCTTTCAGGCTGAAACCCAATCCGACAGTGTTCCTGGGTTCTTTATGGAGAACGAAATACTCTATCGCAGGTATAGACCCAGTAAACTGAAGGACGAGGACGATTGGGCAGACGTTGAACAACTAGTGATTCCTACCAGCCTGCGGCCCACGATTCTACACCTGGCCCACGGCGCTTTGTCACACTACGGGTTCAACAAGACTTACCATGGAATTCGACAAGACTACTACTGGCCAGGTATGGTAACGACGTCAAGAATCATGTCAAATTATGCCACGTGTGTCAGTTAGCCGGGAAACCGAACGTTTCCATTCCCAGAGCACCACTGATACCCATCCAGGTGCCTGAGGAACCGTTCCACAAACTTATCATTGACTGTGTTGGTCCTTTGCCTCGGACCAGTGCAGGCAATGCATATATCTTAACCATCCTGTGTCCTACCACCAGATTTCCGATAGCAGTTCCAGTGAAAAATATTACGGCTGCTACAGTGGTGAAGAATCTACTGAAAATCTTCACCCAGTATGGATTTCCGAGGGAGATACAGAGCGACTGTGGCACCAACTTCACCAGTGATCTCTTCAAACGGACTCTGGAGGAGTTCAACATCAAACAGGTACTGTCCAGCCCCTATCATCCTGCTTCACAGGGTTCTCTCGAGCGTAGTCATCAAACCATCAAGGCACTCTTAAAAAAGTTTTGTAATGAGACCTCAAAGGATTGGGATAGGCAAATTGATCTCATCATGTGTATTTTCAGAAGTCTTCCCAACGAGTCACTAGGAGTATCTCCTTATGAGATGCTCTACGGACGTAAGTGCCGTACACCTCTCAAGGCTTTCAAGGATTCTCTACGTGATGCCACCTTCAGTGAGCATCAGAATGTGCCCCAGTATCTTCAAAACCTCCGACACATTCTAGAGAGGGTCCATTCCTTTGCCAGCAACAACCTACAGAAAGCCCAGGAGAGGATGAAGACTCGTTACGACCAGCACTGTAAAGTAAGGAAGTTTAAACCAGGAGACTTAGTGCTTGCCTATTTCCCTATCCCAGGTTCTCCTTTACAGAACAGGTTCTCAGGACCCTACCGTGTTAAGGAGTGCCGGAACAACTTCAACTACGTTCTCGAGACCCCCGATAGGCGGCGGAAGACCCAGCTGTGCCACATCAATTTACTCAAGCCCTACCATGGGGTTCCTCCCACTGTGTTAACCAATTTCACCTCATTTACAGGTCCATACAGCCACAGTGAGACCTTCCCTGCTTCTCCTTCCGAAAGCACTGACACTGAGACAGCGCTTTCTAATTCGGAAATCCTTACTGACCTTCACAATCATTTTCAGGACGATAATAGTGCTTCACTCATCAAACTCATCAGAGAACATCAGGAGTTGTTTCGAGATGATCCCCAAGAGTGTACTGTGACTCGGCACGACATCCAACTGCTACCTGACACCCAGCCGATTCGCCAACCGTTCTACCGAATCAGCCCTAGCAAAACGGAAGTCATGCGGGCTGAGGTACAGTATCTCTTGGACCATGGACTGGCTACCCCCTGTGAGTCCCCCTGTGCCTCACTATGCATCCTGGTACCCAAACCTCACGGCAAAATCCGTCTGTGCACGGATTATACGAAGTTAAACCAGGTCACAGTGAAGGACGCCTACCCAATACCCAGGATAGACGACATACTGGATGCCATTGGTAATGCCCGCTACCTGTCTCAGGTAGACTTACTCAAGGGCTACTACCAGGTGAGTTTAACGGAGCGAGCTAAGGTACTGTCCGCCTTTATAACCCCGTTCGGGCTTTTCAGGTACAATCGCCTTCCCTTTGGACTCTGCAATGCCCCAGCCACCTTTCAGAGAGCTGTCAACCGCGTCATCCAGGGCTTGGACAACACCTACGCCTATTTGGATGACATCGTGGTAGCATCCAACACCTGGAGCGAACACCTGCTCCAGCTACAACGATTGTTCTACAAGCTCCTGAAAGCCGGCCTCACCATCAATCTGGGCAAGTCCACCTTCGCGAAAGATATCAAGAAGCCTTTCATCCTCCATGTCGACGCCAGTGGTACCGGCATCGGAAGTGTCTTAATGCAGCAGCGAGGCGAGGAGGTTCTACCTGTCAGCTACTACAGTTGCAAGTTGAAGCCTCATCAGAAAAACTACAGTACTATAGAGAAGGAACTCCTCTCCATCGTCCTGAGCTTACAACACTTTGCACCATATCTGCACGGTGCTAGGTCCACTACCATCTATTCGGACCACAACCCTCTGAGATTCCTACATCAAGCCCAATTTAATAACCAACGTCTGCTGCGATGGGCTTTATATCTTCAAGGCTTCAATTTAAAGATCTGCTACATCAAGGGGCCTGATAACATCATCGCTGACGCCCTCTCTAGAGTGCATGAGGTAGAGGCAGCTCCACCTCCCACTCTACCTCCCGTGAACGTGACTCAACCGGAACAGCAGGCTTCGGGGGAGAGTTGTGACGATAATTTCTTCTCAGAGATTTAGCCTGCTATTTCCTTACTTCATCACGTTCTCAACAATATGCAAGATACGTTTTATAGTGGCTTAACGTATATATCAAGACAGCCACGCGCACCTGCAACTCCCTCCTTCCCCCCACTTCTGCACACCTGGTCGACCTGTCAACTGCTGCTCCCAGCAAACTAGCGACTTGCGGCCGTCCTGCGTTCTCATTGGCCGCTACCCAACACACCACCCCCGCTCCACGCCAATCACATTTCATCGCCAGTCATTGTTGGAGTCCCTTGCAGCTCTCTCAGCCAGAATATATCTCGTGCTCCTGCTGTGAACACCTAATTTGACCCACCTCGTGTGACCAAATAAGAGGTTTATAGCTAACGCATATATTCCCAGCACCATTTATCTTTGTTAACTTAACCAGTTCCCCCTTTTCAATTAGTTATATATAATTTTATGTGTTTTTCTTTTACATTATTTTAAATGCCAAGGAAGTGTCTTTATTTTATTTTGTTTTCTAGATTAAGTAAAGTACTTTTTTACATTTTGTGTTTTCGTATATCTTACCTTACCACAGATTATTAGACAAGCAGTCATTCTTTTTTTCCCTTTTTTTATAACTTAAATGTATGTGGCCCAGCATTGACATCTGCTATTTGGAGACTGCCGACCACCATTTCCAACACGTTACCGTCACATATATATATATATATATATATATATATATATATATATATATATATATATATATATATATATATATATATATATATATATATATATGCAAATGTCGATCAATAAACACTGATCATCTGTATGTGGAAAAACCACAAAGAAAAGGGGGAGAGAGATGAACGTTTCAGCTTGTTAAAGCCGTTGTCAACACCAGACTCAAGGCTGGTGTTGACAATATATATATTTGTGATGGTAAAGTGTTGGAAATGGTGTTCGGCAGTCTTCCAAGGGCAGATATCAATGCCAGGTCACATACATAGAAAAAAAAGTAGACTGCTTGCCTGATAGTCTGTGGAAAGGTAAGGTAAGACACAAGAAACACAAATATAAACAATGAAATTTAATTACTCTAGAAAACAAAGTAAAATAAAGACAATTCCTTGGCTGAGCAACGTGCAAGTTAACAAGTGAAAAAGAACTAAACATAAAAATGAATGATTTTACGTTAACAATGGGACATAAATGA